>JAUELE010005450.1:0-17044 GCA_031471655.1 Diodora aspera
CTACCGAAACAACTTATCATGTTATAAATTTCACTTTCTTGGTCAATGGCAAGGATGTTTTTAAAAACATAGACTGTAAGGCTGGCATAAAGGTAAAATAGATTCTCAGTGTCCTCATACTTGGTGTACAAGGCATATGCAAGTTAATTGAATCTTTATCTGCAAGGGAGTGCGTGATTGATAGATCTTGAGTTGATAAGATGATCGTTGTATTAATGTAACATTTTCAACGCTTGAAACATTTTAGTCCAACCGTAGACCTTTACACAAAGCGGTAAGAAGCGTCTCGTTAGTCCAGTTGTGTGAGCTCAAGTCACTCTTTGTCCTCCTCAATTGGTGCCAACTGAAATCGGTTGATCTGCAGAGTGAGATTTCAAACCACAACACATTTTTTAGGGTAAGTGAGGGATTTGGGGTTTTACGTGATTTTCGGCAATCTTTCAGCCACACCACCACGGTCTCATCAACATCACGTCGGATGTCGTAGCTGTTGTCTATACGGGCTGAAAGAGAGGTTCCCGAGCGGGACTGTAACCACAACCGCGCTAACCACTGTACCATCCCGCGTCTAATACCTTCAAGGAAAAACGTGCGTTGTTGCAAGGGAAGAAACGTCTTAAGACGTGATGTCTTTACAACAATAATTCTTTCATTACAGGAAGATTTATTTTCATAGGGACATCATTTGTAGAGTTAGTAGAACGCCTTGAGCCTACGTATCATTGGTAAAGAACAAAACACAGGCAAAAGTGACGCGTCCAGTGACGGCCATCACTAAGCAGGTGAAATTTTACGTTGCAAGGGCAATATGTCAGCTATGATGCACCGTAACGTGCAAGGCTCAAACCTAGAGGAAAAAGCAAAACATCCCATTGTAGTCACCTTGTGCGACAAGCACTGGGTTACTGGGACCCTATTCTTTCTAAGAACTAACATGAATGGAGAATATGATGGCAATTTATTTTCGAAAGTGCGCCTGTTTGTTAAAGAAAAACAGCGATATGGAGTTCTTCTTCATAAGGACAATGCGCCTGTTCACACTAGCCGAGTTGCAATGGCTTCTGTTCAAGAATGTTGGTGTGTAAATTTGCCCCACCCTATTGTCCAGAACTGGCCCCAAGTGACCACCATCTCTTTCCAAAACTGTAAAAGCCCTTGAGTGGCCGAAGAGTCGATGATGACAACGAGTTTATCGATGCTGTGGAGGGTTTATTAGGGGGACCAGGCTGTGACTTACAAATAAGTCATAAGTGCCTGGCAGAACCGATGGAATATCTGTTTTGCACTTCAAGGGGACTATATTGAAAAATAACGATTTATCCCAGCAGAGGAAACCCCCTCGTATTTCATCTTTAACTTTAGTTTCTTTGCAAACTGAATTTAAACTTAAAATCCGGATCAAATAACCAATATCAAGATTTCTTCTTACTTTCCTTAAGTATCGAAAAGACGATCTATTTCAAGCGTCCTTGAGAGTTTTATTGCCTATAATTTTTTTGTTGGAGTTACAAATTTAAATCAATAGCTTGAGAAACAAACGCCAACTCGTTGAACTCTGATGTCAGATTACGTTTGATGACGCTGTTTGCAAAGATGAAAACGTTTATTTGTTTTACGTGTGGCGATTTTTGTATCAACGAATTGAATAACAAATGCTCGGTCCTTACCGTATCAAACACTGACTTTTGATGGTTTCCTTGCAACCATGATTAGTTGGACACATGCAGTATGGACATTATGATGCATTATTAATAAACACTGTGGTGATGTGATGTTGGTATTTATAAGGCGCAATTCTTACAACGAATAACTCATTGCGCCATCTCACATCAGTCATTCAAACATACATACGCATGCACGCACGCACGCACGCAGACACACTCACACACATACACACACACCCACACATACATACACACACACATACAAAAATACATACATACATCCGTCCATCCATACATACACACAGAAACAGACACATACAAGCGGCATATGGGGTGTTGGCGTGGGATGACAGGGGAAGCATTAAAGACTTGGATAAAGAGGAAAGTTTTAGTTGTGTTTTAAACAGGGAATAGTTTTAGCATTTCTTAAGGAGGATGGGAGAGAGTTCCAGACAGACGGGGCTAGATAACCGAAAGAACTTTCCCAACAGTTTTTATTAGTTTTTGGCCAGAAGATCTGAGAGCACGTGTAGGATAGTACGTAGTAAGAGTTGATGAGAGATAGGGTGGACGGGAACCATCAAAATGTATACTCAGCTCAACTACTGAAGGGTCACTCACTGGGATAGGCATATGGTCCTTTTGAAGCTATGGGTTTCGCAGAAGCTAGATGAACTATCCTTGATGATCGATAATGCTTGATTATTGACGTGGCACGTACCGACGTGCTGAAAGCAAAACATGCTGAATAATTCAAAACTGACCTTAAATGTGAAAAAACCTTCACGTACCATGAGTATAAAAACTTAATGAACAAAGGTAGCCTTCTCACCATGCAACTGCACACTTCGTCTGTTATTTCTACAATATACATTTATCAGTAAAACTCAGTTACGTATACATGAGATGTGTGTGTAAACATTGTTAAGATAGGTGAGTAATTTTTGTGCGTATTTCAGTGTTTGGTGTGTGACTGTCCGGTTCCGAAAACCGAATTTCCGGATAGACGAGTCAATTTTATAGCAATTATCTGGTTTACACTAAATTTCGTCCGGTAGCAGGGGTTTCCGGATATCTGGAGTCCGGACAAATGGGGCATGACTGTATAGCCATCATTATGACTTTGGACTATAATATTCAGGTCATTACACCCACCCTTCACTAGTTGGGCTGTGCATAATGGACACACATAACTGTAACTTCGTTTGAACTACGATCTTGTCACGCAAAAGCGGACTCTTCTAGTCCCGTGTGTACATGGCAGGCATTTAAACACAATAATGTGCTATGGTCTTTATAACACTTGTGTGTGACTCTGTATACAATTCTCTCCCATATAATATACAACATCATTCATTTGTTTGGTACAGCCCTATGCACACATGTATTAAGTAAAAGTTATGTTCTTTCAGGGGACACATTGACATCCCTTTCTAACACAACGTTTTTGATGTTTGTTTTAAATAATAGGGTCTTCATCTGAAATCAAACAGGCCATAATACCCTCACACAAATAAACAAAGCCATAGACCACTCTTAATATTTATGCAAAGCTGGTTTCTTGCGGCGTTAGCCTCGTTTTGATATCCTCATGAATAAATAATTAAGAGGGACCTTACAACGTGAGGTGACAACGAAAACCAGGCTATAGACGCAAGAAAACCGTTATGCATAAATGTTAATGTGGCCTGTGCCCTCAGAGAATGAACATGTGTTTGTCTTTGGCAGGGGGTGGAGATGTTAGATTGTTAAAGGTCCTGTTCAATGTGAATCGGCGTCTTGAGTTGTAACTGAAACATGGTCCTTTGAATCCATCCTCATATTTAAAAAAACGTTTATTTGAATAAGGAACCTGAGATAAAGGTTAAAGTCAACTTCAAAAAGTGATGCTTAGAATCGAGCGTGCCATGTTTCATTTACTTCAATGGATATTTGGTACTTAGTACATACATTAAAAGCCTTTCTAATTTTATAAATATAAGAAAATATCAACAGACCTCGAACCCAGCACAATAGACACAACATTTGCCATGATGTAAAGTTTTAATGTACAATTTAGCGGCACTGAAACCACCGATAACCGCTTCAGGCATGAAAACACAATACAATTATCTCCATTCTATCATTACTAATTATATTAGACTTTTTGACTGGCATTCTTTGACGACGCTAACACAACCGACTTTACAGACTGCGCTGCGATAACTATGACGTCATCATGACGTTTTCATGACGTCACTACATTCTACCCAAACATTTACACAGAGAGCGATGCCACGCCCTTGATGGGTCTGTGCATGATGATTACTCAAGTTAATGTTTTAAAATAACTTAACTGTTTTCAATTTTGAGATATGACAACGAATGTTGGACAATGAAAGAAGCGCTAATGCTGTGAATAGTGTGAGAGGTGTTTGCTGAGAGTTAACCACCATTAATTGCAAAATTGCCGAATACTGTCATTTGCAGCCGAAGAAGAATCGTATTCTTACTCTTGTGAATAGACCCATTGTTATTTAGCCGCGCTTATTGAGGATTTGATCACCTCTAAATGGACAATCAAAATCCCGCAAACTGGAAAGTTATGATAGAATTAGCCATATTATTGATATTTCATGCAGAATGATCACTGTCATTATATGCAAACCCACGACACTCTCATCAGCTCCATTAATATAGACAAAGATGGCGCTCGTTAACATACCTGCCCATTAATAATTACTTTAAATATGATATCTAAGGCGACTGGACTATTTAAAATGTCATTAGTAAGTCGACAGAGAAGCCTCGTAGACGCCCAATGTCTTGCGACAGAATAGCTTCTGAAAGATGTCTGTCCTAATGACTTTGCGGCTGACCAGAAAACGGTAATGCACAAAGCTGTGCACACTGATAAAAATAATCATTCCAAAGGACAACACCCATATAATTATAAGAGAGCTTTTTAATGTGATGACTGCATTAAAAGTCTGTAAATGGTTGTTGGAATAAATGTTTCAACTGAATTATCACTTTATGAAGCCGATATTCAAACACATTTAACACGCTGTACTCCTCGAGCGCGTTCATAGGTTATGCACCTGGCCTTAAATTCACACTGAAAATGAATGCTTTCCATAGAACGTAGGCCATACAGTCATGCTGTTCATACTAACACAAACCTTTGTGATAGCAATGCATGAAATCATTTCAGGTTCATATTCATGTTTTTCAACTTATCACGCATTCAAACCACGCCTTTGAGATGCCGATTAAATGACGAACCACAACGTCGCCCAACGTCGAAGATCAGAACCGATTCATTGTCGTTACTGCACTACGTTAAGCCGGTCTTACACGATGCGAATGTTCCCACGATTTCACGCGACACGATGTCGTTGAGAATCGTATAGTGTCATAAAGTATCTTAAGCCGGTCTCACACGCTTCAATTTTTCTGGCGATACGACATGCACGACAAAATGTCGTGGAGAAGTGTGTTGTATCTTGAGCCGACCTCACACGCTACGATTGTACACGATATACGACACGATCATTTTGCTGTTCCGGGTTTCCTTAAAGTTTAACGGTTGCCGTCATGAGTTTATTTTATACTGCTTGTGAAGTTCTTACAGTGATAATGCTTCGCCTTTCCAGCGGGTACTCTCAGGATTTGGTTACGGCAGTGTAACCAACAGAGAATAAGCATTACCATAGTCATTTCGGACTGTTGGAAATTACAATAAATGAGTCTTCTTCAACGCATCATACTTGAGTTCCTATCTAATCTCCCGTTGTTTGAAATAACGCAATGTATTTCATGTAATGATACGATCCATAGATTCACATTGTTGCAGATATGTCTTCACTTGTCTGCGGAAGGACAACGGAGTGGGCGATGATTTGATATCGTTGGGAAGTGAGTTCCACAAGGACGCTGCAGCATTAGTAAAACTGCGATTTCCATACGACGTCCTGTGTCTCGGTTGGACCAATAGATTACACTCCTGGGAACGCAGGTTTCGACAGGGTTGATACTGCTGCAGAAGTGATGAAAGGCATCGTGGAGATGTGGATGTCTTAAGGCAGTTATAGGTCAGGACAAGCAATTTGAATTGTATTCTGTCTGTGCTACTACTACATGTACTACTACTACTACTACTAATATTACTATTGCTGCTGATACTACAACCACCACTTGTATCGTCATTACTCTATCAATACCACGGCCACAAAAATAACTACTACCGCCAATTTAGCATCACCTTCTCTTTCCACTTTTATAACGACAGTATTAAATGAGATACAATTAAGTTGCATAATGTTTAGGACTCACCAATTTCAGTGAAGGTCGTCATTATTCATATCTGTGACTGCAAGCTAATGAAGTGATTGCTGGAGGGCACAGTGCCACTCAACAATCTCTCATCACCCTCCTGGTGATTTACCAAACCCCCTGTGCGTTTATCTTCCTTGAATCGACAGGACGGGTTCAAAGTACTTCACTGTATCATGCTTATTATTAGCTGGTGGCAATCGTGACATTCAAACCCTCCGACACCAATTATTCCCCGAGTAGGATAAGAGGATTTGTGTATAAACATGGTGATCCTATGATGTAAGGTTCGCTATTCTTTTTTTACAAGGATCAAACTCACTGTCTCAACAGCTAGTGGAGACAGAATTTTTAAAACTTTTAATTTTCAGCACAGTGATAGAGTGCGTTGAAGGCAATTGAGGGCCATCCTAATATTCTCGTCCACAAATTGTGCTTATAATTTTAATTTAAATTTTGTATATCTTGCAAAAATGAAATGAAAAGAAGAGGAATGTAAAATACTTGATTATTATGGAATTGTTTCCTGGACACATACGTCTTACATTCCTCGATACTGGAAGTAAACCGACCTTATTACTGCACATTGTCGGACGGCGGAATTGTTTTAACTTGCTATGATTAAAATAGTGCCATTTGTCTATACTTAATTGTATCGATTATCGACTGAGCTTCTGTCGCATATTTATGTTCCCTATGATTAAAACAGGCAATTGTCTTTAGGTCAGTGTCATCGTTGTTAGAACTGAATCAACTGAAACTGAAGACAGAGATATAGGTGGGTAATTTCCAAAAGGCAACAGTTTGGATGTCACTTGCGGTGGTCCGCACATAAACTGAAAAGTTAAACAAGGGCCATTTCCAGCCCGACCAAGCTAAGCATAGAAAGTTCTGAATAATCGGGTGTATGAGGTTGGTTTTGGTCATCAAAACCATCAATGAACAACCAACTAAACCTTTCGTCGAAACCACCCAATCCACACCAAACCAACGGTCAATGTTGGTTGAGAAAAAAAACCCAAACCACCAACAGAGACCATAAAGTCCAAGAAAGCCAAATTCGGTAAATTTGCAGTGATTGTTCTGTATGTGATGGTTGTCGTACAATTATGAAACCAATCAAACCGAATTATAGTTAATTTTGGCCAAGTCCAAACCATTCACAAACCAAAAGCGCTATCCGACAACCACCCAAAACCTACATGATTTTCGAACACGTCAAGATTTGAACCAGGGGTTCGTGCTACAAAACGCTCTTAGAAACAATCAGTCTTATCTGCTCCGACGATTTTAGAATCAGTGAAGCCAACATTTATTCTTCTCCCACAACACAGGGCAGTTTTAGGACTTATGAATAGGTTACTGTTGCATGCTTTGTGGGCCGGGAGGACAAATAATGTATATCTCTGATCAACAGTGATCTTTGAATGTCACTGTCAACTTAGGACTAAGAATGCGGTCTCCGGGATTCTAGGAATTCAACGACGTGTTGCCCACCAACGTTTCCGCTTTTTTCAGAACTATTATTTGTGCCTAGAGCTAAGCCTGATTTCTTCACAGAGATTAATGTCTTTTGAAAGGACGTTGACATTTATTTGCAAACAGTATAGATATGCGTGCCCGATAGCCACAAGTTTATTACCTCAGCTGGCCATAGGGCTCAGAATGATTTGATATGAAAGGCAGAAATGGCACTTTCAGTTATACACGTCCTAACCACGCAAACATTGGTGCTAGATGTTAAGTCATTTCAGTTAAAACGTTTTGAAGAGTTATGGCAGCGTTTATTCCAAGCCACTCGTCATAAATAGCAGAAATAGATTCAGATTAACAAATATAATGTTCTTTTAATAAAATTCCCGCTTCTGACCTACATAAGCCTTCCACCAAAGAGTCATCTTTGAGACATCAAACAAAAGTCTAGATCTGTGGTCACGTTTCTGAAACCGTGTATTCTGCTATAGAGAACTGAGGAAACATCGGACATGAGTGAGCGATCATTTGATATTTATGGGGTGAGGGTGTTGGAACTGCTTGACAATAAATAGCTTGCACATTTTGGATGAACTAAATATACTGACGTCTAAAAGAAACTATACAGACTTTCAGAAACCACTAAAAATACAAACAAATGTTGACTATTTTCAGAGAAATTTTCATTCAAAAGAGTGTCGTTTCAACAGAATGCGCATCAAACAAAACTCGACGAAAGTAAGAACATGTTTTATGAACAGTGACTCCAAAACAGGTGTTGGTAAAGGTTGTAGACATTCTTTCTGTATCGTTTCTTCTTAACGTCAGTATAGATTAGTCAGGATTAAAACAAATGTGCAGAGATACACACATAATTTCAGTTTATAATAATTATTAAATGTATTGTTTAAATACTGCAGTTATTCTTAAGCCCCAGAGGCGGATGATTCAGAGCAAAGTCAAGTCCGCCCCGGGCCCCAATTAAAAGAGTTCAGTGATGACTGGCAATTATATGGCATTGTTTATACCAGTTACAAAGCTCATTGTGACCCCAATAAATGCAGGAAAATGCTTCTCAGAGCGTCTGTTAATTAAAACATTTCCATGAGAGGATGCTCCAGGACTCCCCTACAACTTTGTATTCACATCTAGACTTAAACACTGCAGTATTGGTTGATTTTTGTTGATTATTGGTTGATTTTTTTGCGGAGGGGTATCTCGAGTTCCCTCACTATTTACGGGATAAGGGTTCACAGTCCTTGTCCCTCTAAAAATCAAATGGTTGCTCCTTTAAGAATCTTTAACTTAAAGGTCTAAGCTTTTGAAGAACCTAATATGTCTGTGATAAGATGACCGTTATTACATTAATTTGTCGAGAATAAGGAAGCTTTTGTAAGTATTATGCACTTTTAAATATATACACACAATAACAGATAATCGATGTTAAACTCTTACGGTTTGCACCCCCGCATCCTGAAGATGTCTATGTACAGCAGTTGTGTTCCTCTAGGGCCTGGTGTTTGATCAATACAATAATGTGAGCGTCTTGAAAAACTGACGAGACGTTAAGTGAATGGAAATTGCCCATGACACTGTCTGTGATAAGTCTCATGACTAATGATACGATAAATTGAAAATTAAACTATGCCACACTGAACTGCTGTCCCTGTTAGCGTTCATAACCTGTACTGAAATGTACAATTAAATTTGTAAATATTTATGGGTATGATATCACCTCCTATATACATAATTAAATATTTTGCGCTGTGACTAGTACCGACAACGAATTTATTTGAAGTCATTATATTTTTTGTGAGGTATAAGCGACATAAACCTAAACGTACATGTATGTCGCTCGTGCGTCGAGTAGGAACTAGTTTCAACTGAGTAATCGGTGACTGGTGGAACTGATCAGATGCAACGACGCAGTCCACACAAGCTTACGGTTGAGCGGAACTAGTTTCCGACTGCATCCTGGGAGTTGCACGTGTTCTACGTCTGCGCACAGTTGCCGCCTGTCAGTTGCAGGCGACATGAGCGTTCTTACGACAGTGATTAACTGTATCCGAACAGTTGTGTCTGATCGCCGTCATCTCCTGTCGTAGTCGACCTACTAAGACTATCAGTTGCAGCTAGTTGCCGTCATTTCCATTGCGTCGTAAGGCGATATAAACTAGGTTTTAACATGCAAAGAGTGATGCACACGTGAGCGAAATACCGTATTTCCTCTAATAATCGCCGCCCCGCTTGATTTGTCACGGACGTGCAGACCTGACGTTTAGTAGAGACTCCGCGCTAATGGTTTAGGCCATCTGTCATGACTGTATGTAACTGTATTGTCAAGGAAAAGCTATGATGCCTCGCCCATTAACATGTATACAGTGAGAAATTTTGTTTAACTAAGTAACCCGGTGCTCATTAGAGGCCCGGCGCTTTCGTTAATAGAAGCTCCACACGCGGCGTGTATTAGAGGCTGGCGGTTATGAGGAAACCGGCCCTTATTCGAGGAAACACGGTGCTTTAATTGCTGAGAAACTCTCATTTACTCTATCACATAACCTGTGTCATGGTTCATGTTATTATTTGCAGCATTTCGGCCATAGGCCCAGAGTACACTTTTCAATATTAATAATACAGCCACCGCAATCTAAACATATATAACAAGTGCATAAGTGTTAAATACATTGCAAATCAAAGTTGCAGTTCTGCACTACTTAATAATTATGTCTAACGACAAGGATAAGAATGTACATTCGCATTACATAAGCATAGACAAGATGTATACACATGTAGTATCATCATTCAGTACATAACCGTCTCAAAACATTGTTTGCTATTTCCAAAAGAATACGAGAGATTCCAGTTCCTGTTGAATAAAATTCACAAATTGTGATCGATATTTAGACAAGAATAGTATTAATGACGTCATATGAAAACAATCAGGCATTTCCCAGATGTGTGCATATTATTTTTACGAAAACACGTTTTAACATAATAGCCTCTATACACCAAATCAACCATTGAGAGAAGATAACAATTGCCAACAAGGGTTTAAAGACAGAGATATCAGTACATCGTTAGTGTGCTTCTGTGTCCCAGCATGTATGAGTGATATGATCAGAGGCCCAATGATCATGCAAATAATCCTAGATGTCCATGAATGAAACATGGAATATCAGACGAATCTGTGAAAGGTGGCCTGTTTTCTTGATCCGACATTCCATAGTGGACATCTTTGTTTCCCATCCAGATAGGTCGGCCCGACTAAAGAGAAACAGATACCGTTACAACTGTGGATGATCATCTTCAACTGCCAACATAATTGAATATTAGTTCCCACCTCGCTGCATCATTACACAATATGACGTTATTATGCAATATAATTGAAGGCTAGTACAGAAACGCTTTTACACAATTACACTAACATGTAAATTACATTACATCTTTGGCTCGTGCTGCAGACTACTGCAAAACAATAAAAGTAATAAGAATAGTGAACTGTAATCACCTTGAGTGTCCTTTGCTTATTTGTAGACATTCCTACTCAGCAGGAGGGCAAAACGTTACAATGTTGATGTTATGTCGACATTACCAAAGCATGATGTGCACAACGATGACGCACGCGTCTATAGAAGACAAGTATGGAGGAAATCATTACAGTTTTCCCAGCATGTCACACAAACAAGGTCTATTTAAAAAGGCCATTGTTAGTAGGCACGCAGAAGGATTCCAGACAGTGGAAGTAATGACCTTAGTTATAGTGTCTTTTGTAAAAGCAGCAAATGTGGCGAAGTTCAAGGAGATAAATGTGCTAGACGTCTCGTCATAAACCATCGATACTGTGCCCCAAGTCTCGTCATAAACAGTCGATATTTGTTGTCATGAGCCATAATATTGGCGTTTGGTTGTTTGGTCCTGTATTGTACAGTGTAAAATGAAACATGATGCCAATTGGCTCTGTACGTATACCATGTAAAACGAACTAGCCTTTCGTTGTTATTTTATTCAAGTCATTGCAAACACCAACCGAAAAGGGGCAATTGCAACGACAATGGACAAAAGCACTTTGTGTGCAATTCATGGAATGCCAATCATCTTCAACATCCTAACAATTCTTACTTTCAGGCGTTCTAACTGCTGCATGTAAGTAGACTGGTGTCTAAGGCTTTCTTTTGCTCCGCTCCCTGTATATGTCCTTCATCCCAATATATTCGTCCCTTCGTCACTCACTCGCAACATGTAATCTTTAATTAAAACGCTCTTTGCAAATCATAGTTTCTGCATGCATTTTAAGTCCAATAGTTTCTCAAACTTGTTTATATATTAACAGGAGGGACGTATTTACATTTCTTTATTGTTTTTGCTATGATGTAATTGTTTAAACACAAACAGTGTCATTGAATAATAGCTAAGTCGGTGTGAAGCGAAAAGTCAACACGAAATAATGAGAAAAATTCCACATCAAAACAGATTCAATCTCTTTGTGTACTTTAGAATCCCAAAAGCAAATAAAGTACGGTTTTGCAATAAATTAATTGTCTACCTTTTTAAAGAAAGGTAAGAATCTTAGGTGAACAAAAACACGCTCCTGATTACTCAAAATACTAGATTGTATTACAGAGGTTTTATGTAGTAATTTCGTGTCTCAAAACCTACCGATCGATCTTCGCTGCCTTTTTCTGATTAATGAGCCCGGGTAATATATCGACTTTTCTTTGCGAGTTATAAATCAATTCAAACTACGAAGAAATCAAGTTTCGCCAACGTAGTAACTTCAGTGTTTAACAATAGTCGATTAGCAAAGATGGCGTGAAATCAGAAAGCTATAAATAAACGCGTCCATTTTAACTAATCAGAGCAGCGCAAATGGAAGGTCCTGCTGCTCTGCTGGCGAAACAGTCAAAAGAAATTGTTAATAGGACTTAATACAACATAGTTGTTGAAATGAGGATTTGCTACTGTTTCTTCAACCCATAATGAAAAACATTCTCAAGTATTGTAATCTTTCAACACACGGCTGAAGTTGCAAAACACATGAGTGATTGTAGCCTACCTCCTAACCTAGAAGCAAATTGAGAAGGGATTAATTGTATAAAATTGATTAGTCTCCAAACGGATCCATTCAAAGTCTCAATTATAGCTGGATCGATTCCTTGTTAATGGTTTCCTTCTGTAATAGTCTAAGATTTGAATAACAACGATGTCTGTTCTTACCACGGTCATTCAATCCAATCCTATAGTCGGTGGATAAAAAATGTGGCATAAAATACTCATCAAGTGATAATCACTTGCTTGGAAGGCAAGCATTAAGAGGACTCACAAGCGTGAAACTGGTCTTATAGTCCACTCCAGAGTATTGCGTAGCAAAAACACGCCTCTGGCTTTCAAACATGAAAACGGGTCTTCTAGAGTTTCTGAATACTCCAATTAATGTCATATTTCGTTTTTGTAACTATTTGAAAAGTCGATAATGCTTTTATATATACTCACCAATGCATGTTTAAAGATTTTGTCCAAGTAGTTTTTTCCGTAACATTTACTCAGCTCTTTCTCTGAAAATATTCATTCTCTTTGGTGTCAATAAAGACATTTGTTGGGGTGGTTTTGTTCGTTTGTCCATACAGTCATGTATTCCGTGTTTCTCAAAGCGGACCATTTTTTCCTTTGTGGTATGATCGATCACTTAATACATATCAAACACCCGCACCAAAAACGAAATGTTTATGTTTAGTTAAACGCTGCTGTTGAAAACTTGGGAAATTACAAACCCCGAAATGCAAACGTTCATGATACTCGCCGAAAAAGGTAGACTGCTAAGTTTCCTTTCAAATAATATCAAATATATTCATCACATGAATACCGTCATGTATTATTGGGACAGGTTATGAGGTTAATAGTTAATTACCAATCGTTAATTACCAATCGTGCACTGTAATGAGAATGTTTACGTGGTCTGTGTTAGATGCAACTGAAACAACTAAACATTTTCATTGAGACATGAGCATTTTCCCAGTTGAGCAAGGAGTTAAACTATGTTCATGCTCTATTTACATGCATAACCATTTGCTTAATAGCAATGAGCATCGTAAGTCGCACAAACATGCAAGAACAAGAAAATTAAAGCCGCATTATACTAAATTTTCTTCAAATTCACTGCGAAATATTTAGCCCTTCGAAATAGTTTTGCCTCGAGTATTATAAGATATGCTGGTCGACGAATCTGTAGTTAATTCTTGCCAGTTTCTGAATGCTATTGCTATGTAGGTATACTGACAGTCACAGGTTTCATGTACTGTGAAGTCCTGTTTTAAGGAAATGTACTGAAAAGTATCCAGAAGAAATGTTGACGAAGTTGGTTTCTATCTAAAGTATGTTTAACATTATTCTTTACCAACGTCTCTTCTTAACTGATGCACATTTTCTGTTTATTAGCAGCCTAAAGCTGAACGGTGTTGTAGGCGAGTGCACTGCACGAGTTAATGTTATAGATATTATTAAATGCACTTGTAGTAGCTTTGCTCATAAATCCATGGCATTTCGGTAGTTTGTATCCCTATTTTTCAGCGCAGCTTTTATCAACTCATTTTGGTTTTTGATTGTTATAAAAACACATTTGGCAAATCTTTGCCTTCTTTCTCTATTCCTTGTTATAACATTGGTAGTTTATTTTATTACCTGTATTCAGCGGTGTGATTGTTTCCAAGCAGTTCATTGCCATACAACTAAATGGATAAAATATTGTTCTTATTTGTTTTTGCATCTACTTGTATGAAGATTGACTTTAGAAAAAATATATGAATATGTTCAAAAATGTCGCGTAAGATTTTCAATGCACTGAAAGGCGACTTGGAGGAACATACGTTTATATTGCACTTTGTTCAGTCACAAAAATATTTGACGAGGCTTGGAAATCCCCAAACGACAATGTACTTGTATACGATGTATGTTTAGTTTGAAACCAACTTTCATTATATATGTTTCGATTCCAAAAAGAGGTACGTTTAAAAGTTAAATCCTTCTTTTCAAAGGTACTAAGGTACAAAAAAACAGGGACAACGATGGTTTTGATTGGAAGAAATACAACTTATTTTAATGACTATCTTCCACACATTTATACAAGCTCAAAACAAGACTTAGATTCTCGATTAGCCAGGTCTTTTAGGTGGCTACTCGATCTTCATCTGAAAATTTCAGAGATTGTTACTTGCTTTAAAGGTTGTGAATACAGTTTAACATATTTTCCAGGGTCCATGTCTACACGTACTGCTTTTATTTGAAAACAAAAGAATCAGAGATACAAGAACGTCGATGGTAACTGAACTTGGAGTCATCTTGTTTAATAGTTTTGTACTTTCTTACAGTGATCACAGCATCCGTTGACGACGTGGCTCGACTTCATAGTAAACTCTTCGACAACTACAACAGAGTAATTCCCCCTGTATACAACCAATCTCACAGTGTGGACGTTAAACTCGCGATGTTTTTGCTGATGATTCACGATTTGGTACGTATGCTGACGTTCGAATCCTCGTTGAAAAATCTTTTCAATCCAATTTTACAATTCTATCATGCCAATGGTAATTGTAATGTTTTAACCAGAGCATGCACAGACGACGCCAGTAAGTCGTCGGGACGTCGACCCTTGGTGGTTCCAATTACTCTGTCTAATGTATGTGTGCTGTAAATGAATTATTGTCCTGTTGATAAAGCTTATTTTGATATGCTTTTCAGTGATCCCGTATTTTTTGGTTGAGTATATACTATTATTTTTTTACATGTGAAGAATAGTTTAAATTGTTCACTTCGAAATAATTTCAAAGCAAAACCCAGAAATGAACTTCAAGATTCGTATTTGGTAAATGGTATTTAAGGCCTATCACGTCGGTTGTTACCAGAAAATTATGTCTAAATAGGAATTTTTGACGAAGAACAAATCGATGAGACACAGCAATTTCATAACATGATATTGAATGGGTTTTGAACTATCCAAGGAACCATGGTTATACTATCAAACCAATCTGTCTGGTATAATCACAATACTAAATTTATTGCAACAGTTTGACATCCGCAATATATACTCAGCCCAACTATTGAAGGGTCACCAATTGGAATACGTGTAATATAGCACTATTGAAGCTGTGTATTTCGAAGCAGTTGGGTGAAATATCCACAATGATTGATAATACACGATGCTTGATATATTGACGTGTTATGTTGCGACTTGCTGAAAACAAGATTAGATAAAAATCGATACTTTAAAACTGATCAAAAATATGAAACAACACCTAAATGTACCATGAGTCAACAAAAACAACGAGCAATAGTAGTCTTCTTATTATGCAATTGCTCGTTTCTTCTGTTCATTTTACATAAGACCCATTTATCAGTAAACCTCAGTTACTTATTTACCCATCATTATGACTCTGGAAAATTAGATGTAGGTCATTAGACCGACCTTCAATAGTTGGGCAGGAGTTTATAAAACATTCAGCACTGAGTTGATTTGAAATACTAACGCAAGAGTGCGGGCATCCATGTTGTTCCAGCTGACGGTGAATTATTTTTTCAATTGTGATGATTTACTTTGACATTTAAGGTTAAAACCTAATCCTATTTTTTGTTTCATCTCAGGATATGAAGAACCAGGTCTTAACTACAAGTGGATGGCTGAATATAGTAAGTCAGCATTATAATGTACAAATAGTCAATATTGTAACCTTTCCCGGACTTATAATATCACATGTCATGTGCGATCCCATAAGAATGAAACAGAAATGTTAACATGTGCACTGAATATACACAATGAAGTATTCATTACATACAAACAGAACATGACATTCTGACGGACGTAGCAGAAAGACCGGGACGTGTGCTTTATTTGGATAAAAGCGCGTTTAATAACTTCAATACCATATAAGGTACAGGTTGAATGTTGTTCATAATCAAATTGCACTGAGGTACATCAATGTCCCAGGGCCTCTTGTGGGACACACTTCTGTCCCTAATGTTAATGCTGGTATCCGTCTCACAATCCCAATTTAGTAAGTTACACCTTCTGATCCCGGGGGGAATCTAGATAGGGACATACTCGATTCCTATTAATGTAAAGTCTTTTGCGCTTCAACCAGTATTGAACCAATGGATTATCTCAGTAGCATCTGAAACCTTCACGCGTCACAAGTATTCCCTTGTAATAGTGATGTTTTATAGGTGTGTAAAAAAGGTATGACAATGTACAACTGCCCACATTATCATCTGCTTCCGACCAAGTTCTTCTTGGCAATTATTTGCCACACAATTAGTCAGCTGTTTGTCATCGACTGGAGAGTTAGAAGACAGCTTGACAAAAGACGCGGGGCTAACGCCATTAGTGAAGAAGGCACCGAGATTAATTGGAAATAATTCAATAGCTTTAAGGCAACCGTGAGTCTGTGATTACACCAAATCGGATGGAGTTCATCGGTGTACATTTAATGGACGACTGATACGAAGTAATACCACAGATTGACTTATGTACGTTTGAGCAAATTGCCAAAGAGACTTCAGCTTGAGTCTCAAATCTTTTTATCGTTACTGCTATTGAACGGTGTTAG
>JAUELE010005561.1:0-22776 GCA_031471655.1 Diodora aspera
TCTCAGTGTTCTCCCTGAAACGTAAATCTTCACTAGTTCCAACAGGTAGAGGGGAGCTTTGTCAAGCAAGCATTTATAGCATGTACTGAGGAGTTTATACTGAATTCGTTCCTTGACAGGAATGTAGTATTTATACTCGCTAAAATTAGTTACACAAACGCTTTTAAATCATGAACTGTTAAACCCAGGGCCGGTTTTAGGGACCACGCGGCCCACTTGGAGGCTACTTTAGCGGGGCCAATTGGAGGCTATAAAAAAAGGTTGGTTGGTCGGTCGGATTTATAGTGCATGGGACTCTTGCAAGCTTTAGCTCACTTTCGCCAGCTGAGTGCAGGAGGGAAGCCTGCATCACCCGTGGGGACTATAAGAAGGCAAAGGACAGAACCCCAGTAAAAAGAGGAAAGATTCGGGGCCCGAATAGGACCAACTGGTCCAATCGGCTTAAAAACGGCCCTGATTAAACCAACCTTTCTGCAAACGTGTTAATACTCATGCGATCAATCATCAGCATAGCTGCATATAATACATGTGGTAGATTGCTCACAGTGCAGCAGTGCGTTTAGTGCCTGGTCTATGGAACCTTCCCAACCTCTCAAAAATTAACTAAATTTGTCTGATCACGTTGTTTCACCTATCAGACGATATTGTGACAATTGTGCAACTTCAGCATACATTTGGATTTCAATCCTACCAGTACAATGCTTGTTTTCATGTTCTGATACCAGATGTAAATCATATACGTGAGATTACATGTTACTGTTTTAGGTTGAGAACCTTGACCGCAAAAGTAATATTTTATCATGTCCAGTTGAACATTCATAACAATGTTCTGAAAACTGTTCAGAAGAACAGTGTTTGTCTGTCATTACTTTTTAAACAAAGTAAAGTAAGTTGGTGGGAACATGTACGAACAGTTAGCTCTATATGAACGCGTCTTGCTCTTTCTCCAAAGTGAACCAATGTGGCAATGGCAGCAAAGGTTTGTTGAACGTTGACAAGGATACATCACCTACCCTATACTCATGAGTAGCAGCTTAAATTTACAATGGTTTGAGGAAAACATTCTTATAAAAAACTATCGGTGTTTAAATCCAATCCAATCTTTCTTCAGTACAGATAAGAAGCAGCAAGGTGGATGTCCAGTATATCATTGGCCTCAACTTCAAGTTCTACTGTAAACCTTGACTTGACAAAATATATACGTACCACAAACAATGTTTATTCAACACTATCTTGTAGTTCAAAGTTGAGTAGTCTCAAAGAATAGGAACATCGAAATACACCAACTTATTTTACTATGGGAACATCCTTGTCATTCTAAGGTGGGACATTCGGATGTCCAATGTCTTAGGATAGCATTATTTTAACATTTGACATTGAAAATGAGATTGCGTCATCAGGTTAATGTAAACATCGTAGCATAATTATATAAAATATTGGATATTATATTTATGCTATCACAATGATATTATAACATTACTTAAGGTACGACAAGACAGCAAACAGCTAGTTGCGTAGCTTCAAAGAGTATGTTTGCAATGGTCTTGCTTGAATTAGTATCCAAATAAACGTCCTTCTCAAAGGCATCTTATTTAAGGTGAAGCAAAATCGTATGCGTGCCCTCGAATCACCCTTGTTGCATAGTGCTGGAGTATTTCCAAGTAGTGTTAAAAACTGTTTGCAGCACATCTCCACTTTATACTAAGTGGTTTCGAGTGGTTACCTGATGACTCGAGTATAAATGTGCTGGTAATGATGGTACAGATTGTAAATGAACATTACACAGACCCAGTACACATGTAGCCTTTTACGTAGCCATTGCATGTTGGTAATGGACGCTATATGCTTGCCAATATTCAATATTCATGCTACCTGAACATTTTTTTTTCGTTTTTTTTCTTCATTGCTTAGTGCCTCATTACAAAAGAGTACGGTGCATTTAAAATGGCTCCAAAGAAACGGACCTCACCTTGTAGGACAGCATTTCATTCATAACAACTGGAAGAACAAGCTGAACATTCATCGCGAAAAGATAACAGCTGAAAAAGAAAACGAGAAAATGAGGCAACAGCAGCTGATCGGCTTGTACGACAAGTCCGTTGTTACTAAGACTCTTTAAAGATCGGACAGTGCTATATATTTTCTTCTGATGCGGATAAAAAAGCCAGGAAGTCGATGTTCCAAAAGAATATATCTTTTTAATCAAATAATATAAACACTCGTCCATATAAACTCAGGTGCGAACGAAATTATACAAACGTTTCGTTTTGTACAAAATTTGTGATAAAATGCTGATGAATGTTAATTCTGGTGTGGTTAAATCTGAGTCATAATCATAATGTGTACACATAAAGTACAATGAAATGCATTCATATTACAACTGGCTTTGACAAACTTCGTTCTCTTTTAATAAAATTCATGTTCGAGTTGGATTCGTTACTTTTGCTCTTTTGCTAAATTCTGAAAATAGCTTCCCAAATGGCTTTACTGATCAATTCTGTATTTATTTTGAGCCATTTTAGAACAAGTATGATTTGATGAAAAATACAATATTCATGTAACACCGTTGACGTCATACATCTCCCCATGTAACCGTTGACGTCAGCAGTGGAAAACCTGAGTGTATATTCACGGCTCTATTAGGCCTGATGTTAACACAGTCAGGAAAGACCAAGTCTGATTATAAGAACAAATGTAATTTACTCAGTGTGTATTTATAACTCTGTTTACTGTTTGTCCTTATTGTATTATTAACCGTACACTAACACGAAAGAATGTTGTTCGTCGCCCGTGGCACAAGGAGAAACCACTACTGGATGTTTGATATTAAATATACACATATTCCAACGCTATTTTTGTAACCTGTAGGAAGACATCTTGCATCTGCTAATCTTTATATTATTATTGCAAGGTCGTTGCACTGACTCATGATCCGGCCGGTTTTCGTTAGCCTCGGATGCTAAACTATGGTTTGAAACCTTTCATTATCCTTGTAATTCTGGAATATGTGTGAAAGAGTAACAATATAAACCTAAGTGTGATTTCATATTAAAATTATAAATTTCTTAACAATTGAGTTGTAAAATGCGCACAGTCACACATCCTGGCCGCCGCGGTTTAAACTTGCTTCCTGTAGTGGATTCAGTTTCCGTTGGCGGAAAAGCAAAATCACTTAGAATGACTAGAACAGAAACTAGAACGATGTCTTTAATGATTATAGATACATTGTGTTTCGCTGACATTGCCACACGTGAAAGTACAGTAAAACCATATACGACCTCATATCACTGTAGATTAATAGAACTGAATGTTTGACTTAATACTATATCTGTTTCCAACCATCTATCTTTTCAAATAATGGTTTCGAAGACATGGAGACGAAGGTAGGCTATTTATAGAACCTTAGGTATTCGGAATTGCTAGGGCGTTCAATTCACGTGTGTGTCTACACTGATTAACTGGGTTATATTTCCGCACTCCATAGAATAACAATAACACTTTCAATATATGTGATTTAACATGAAAGTTATGGCAGTGTGTCATCATGCAATTTCCTCGAAACGACGGGACGTGTAATTTGCATATTTAAACATTGAATTTGACACTCATATATACAGGTTTTAAGTATAAAACTATTAATCCCGAAACAAAATCATTTAAATCGGACTGGTGGTGAGTGCAACAGATTTGCTTCTAACTGAAAACGACCAGAATAATTTAACTTAAATGAAATCCTGCGCTGAAGAACATAACAGTCCTCTGTGTTGTAAAACATGAAACATAACGAGAAACTAGCAAAGGCAGTTGATCTGAAGTTCAGTATAATACTGAAGAAACTGTTATTTGTTTATTTGTCAAATCTATAAAAAAAAAAATATGTCTCATAATTTGTATAATTGTATTTGAAACATATTATTAAATAAGGCTGAGAAATAAACTTTATGCAAACGTTATGTCAAAACAAAATTTAAAATATAGATATCAAAATTATCCATCAAAATAAAATAGTTATGGTATTATGTGTTCAAACGGGGGAATGTAGAAAAAGTAGTTACACAGTGTTGAATTCAAAAAAGGAAAAATATGATTTTGAATATATGGGATAATTTTGAAATCAAATGAATGTCTCAGGAAATCGATTCGAGGAGTCATTTGTCATCAACGCGATCCAATACATAATACGATGAAAACTATCAATGCATATGAACCGGTCATTTCTACAGATAAGCTATCCTCTTGGAGAAAGGCTTTAGCTGATATCATCTCGTGTTTCAATTAGATTATTAATATTGAACGACGAGACAGATTAGTGGTCCGGTCCCAGACGTGACGCACTCCCCTAGGTTCATGGCTAGTTCACTCCATATATTTGCGCGATTTGCATAGTCACCAAGGTGCAATTAACCATAATTGAAGTCACTCATATACTTAATCCTCATTGTAAAACAACTGTATTATTCCGTTTTACAATATCACAAAAATGTCGTAAATTGAATGACATAAAGTAAAACAAATTATGCCAGGACTCTTTTACTTAGATTTACTCGTAGGGCTGAATTTGAAGAAAAAAAATCAGTAAAATCTACAGTTCTTTTATATACATGTATATGGACAAACATATATGATATATTTTTTATTGATATAATCTGAGTTTATTTCCTTGTCATTACTGCTAAGTTGAGTTAAACTCTGAGCCGTAATCTCATTGAATATGGATGGCACAGACACCCCGAGCGAGCAACTGCTGACGGAGGGATGACATGTTATATAAGTACATTGTATTCGGACTGTGCGCTTCTCGTTCGGTTTTTGTGCTCAATCAATTCCTTTGCTCTTATGTGCTTAATGCATGTGATAGATTAGCTATAGTGAACCAACGATGTTAGTCCCATGAATTGCACGTGCGGTCATCTTCCCAGTCCCTCAACATTAAATGAACTCGTCTGAGCTCGCCATTGCGCCTGTCGGGTGTTATTACGATTCCTGCGCAAGCTCATCTTACATTTGGATACACATATTGTATGATCACAATTGTAACCTACTTTGACTAATAACTCAATTTGAATCTTTCATATCAACTGCAATGCACATCTATCCAGCAACGTGATAACAACAATTAATTGCCCTTAAAAACGGTATGAGCTCGCAATATTGGTAGCATTTGTAATTGCCTACTGGTAACTATTAATTTCTTACTACTTAGCCACAGCTGGCAGCATCCATCGCGCCCTTTATGTGAATACAGTCGCCATGACGATATACACATTTTGGGTAAGATTATCTCATCGTGAGGGCAGTCAGTACAAACATTTCTCGTACCACAAACATGGATAAATGGCAAAGCTTTCTGTTATTAACAAATCGTAAACGTTACATGCGGATTCTTTGGCATAAGTATTATTATATATAAATGTCAATGACACATAGTTACGTAAGCTATATGCACATGGTGAGCAAAATGAATGCTGATTTACAGCCACGTTACATTGCAATATTATATTTATATATTATTTTGATGTTTTGATGGCATCACGCGGATTGTTTATGCTAATTGGCTATCATAATTTGACTACTGTAAAACGAATAAGTGCTTGCAATTGTTTCGTTTTTGTTTTGTTTTGTTTTTGGCAGTATTTGAAGACACTTCTTAATGAGTGATAAATCCAACTTTCTTTATTATCGTGAAATCTTGACATTAAGAACGTTGTTTATAATGCCAATGGAATAGATTTATAACTCGGGCAGGGTGTTGTTCATATACATGTACACATCAGCACCGTTTTGATTGCAAACATCGAGAGAGAAATACAAATATTTTGTCAATGTTTTATGCCTTGTTTAGAGGTTTACACAAATAAATACTAGAGGGAATAATGGCTTCCTCATTATTTTTAACACTCTTCAATTAGGCTAAGCAACCTAACACTCTTTCACTTATTATTTGCAATGTACACAAATTTGTAAAAAACATTCATGATTCTTTTATTCTTTAAAGTCATCATCCACTTTACAAGAGCATGAGAGTTATTAATATGTTGAACAATAATAACAACAAATTGTGCAGCTGTAAGTAGATAATGAACTAAATCTCAACAATAACGATATATTTTAAATAGATAATGTCCAGGACCTAAATTCTGAGTATTTGGAATTCACATTCAGCTGTCGTGAGGTAGGAACATGAACATGTAATGAAATTCTATAAGCAGAATGGAAAGAAAGGAATATACTATTTAATGCCAGGTAATAAAGCTGATTTTCAAACGCGATTCTGGACTTCTATTCGAAAAAATTGTGTTTATGGACAGTGACATTTGCATTTTTTTCAAGATAAAATGGTTTATAGTTGCAAAGTAAGATATGTTCACCAAGTAATCATCTCACGAGTTGTAGCGTTGCAGAAACTGAAGAGTTACAAGGAACACGCGAAAATCCCAAGGCGATAAACAAACTTGGCTCCTCTTGTTCAAAACATGTACTTAGTTTCACGTAAATGAATATGTTGTGGATGAATGAATCCGACGGGCATTATCTTATCAGGCTTTTACTAATTTGGCTTCAGCGTCTGACAAGGTAACAGCTGCAGACTTGGAACACACGCTTTTCAGTGCTAAACATTCATAAACTCTCACTTACTACTAATCTAAAACACACGTACCGTTTCACTAGAATACTGCCTGACGGATCACAATTGGCATTTTAGAACTATCCGTAGACCTCCTACAATTGTCTTATAATAGATGAAGCTTGTGCTTGCTCTTTAGACGTTAGTGATGCAGAAACCTGCTTCTGCTAATGGGCATGCGTTAACACGTCCAGTCATGGACAGGAGCCTTGGAGTTGGCTGTTTATAAACATTACAATAACCAAATATATGCCACTCAATGCTGTATTGAGATGAAAGGTGAACACTTTGCAGGCTTACATTGGTTCATTGACATTGGGAAACTGCTGAGACAGGCAGTCGCATGTACAGAAACATCTTACATCTTGATTAGACTCGGAGAGATAATTAGCAGTTAAACATCTACAGAGAGCCAGCTGCTCGTGAAGCGTGAGGAGTCTTTAACCAGATCAGACAAAAAGCCTGCTATTCAGCTTCAGACGGTTCAGTGAAAGCGCAACCATTACAGTTAAGTGGAAGTCCGTGTCGCAGCCACCCAACTGTAAAACTCTGGCCAAATCTATCTGGCCGTGCGCGTATAATTCTTGGGTGTTATGTGCACTTGCCTTTTCGAGTTACAGTTACTTTTTCGTATTGGTCTGCTTGAACTTCGAACACTGCAGAAAAACCTTGTCTGTCCATTTGACGGACGGGAAGTTAAAAATAAGCTGAGTTTATAATATGGATGAATTTTTAAATCCATACCTAACATAAACACAGCAGATTCCAACGATTGGTTTTGACAAGCCAGTCCGCAGTCTAAGATCACAAGACCAGCTACTGTTTCAGGTGCCACGAGTAAAGACAACTATGTTTGGCAGAAGAACATTCGCTTACAACGCTGCACGTAAATGGAACAACTTACCACTTGATATCAAGAACAGTCAAACAAGTTCTTCCTTCAAATCTCAAATTAAGACTCATCTTTTCAGAAATGCATATTAGACAGACACTTAATATGCGCACAGAGCACTTTTCTTGTGGATGATGCGCTATACAAATGTAATTTATTATTATTATATATCATTATAGACATGAAGTTACCAAGATTATTATTTTTGTTGATTTTGCCGGTTCAGAAAAAGAAAAGAATACTGATAATTTCTAGAATCTCGCTGAATGAAGTAGTCCCCAGTCCAGAACAGGAAAGATGCTGTATTACGTTTACAGAAATGACAGAATGGATGATTTGAAGACATACTGAACATTGACATATAGGTTCTCTATATATGAGAGAGCCCATGTATATTTGAATTGATATCTAGAGGCATACGTATATCTATAACGTCACTCCTCCACTTACATATACCCGTTTACATATTGTCTCCCCTTCTATTGTGTCTGAACAACACCCAGTGTCCACTTGTATCATACCATTCACCTAGAAGCCCCTGTCACTGTCCACTTTGGGAACAAGTGCTGCTCCAGAGGTTTGATGTTGCCGGGATAGTCTTTCAGCTAACTGTTAAAGAGATAATCTACTACAAAAATAATCCCGTACACTACTGTTGTAAGGGAAATGTTGTAGTCAACTATTTCTAGGATAATGTCGTAGTCAAGTATTGATAAGATATACTCGTACCCCACTGTTGCAGGAATAATCTCTTAGCCAACTTTACATTAAAGGACTAATCTCGTACGCTACTGTGTCCAGGATAATGGGGTAGCTAACTGTTGCAAGGAGAATCACCTGCAGAATAAAGTCTTTGTGAAATATTCCAGAAATAATGTCCTAGCCATGTATATGTTGCAGGAATAATCTTAGCCACGTATATGTTGCAGGAATAATCTCTTATCCGCGTATACGTTGCAGGAATAATCTCTTTGCCACGTATATGTTGCAGGAATAATCTCATAGCCACGCGTATATGTTGCAGGAACAATCTCTTACCCACGTATATGTTGCAGGAATAATCTCGTAGCCACGTATATCTTGCAGGAATCTCGTGCCCTACTGTTGCAAGGATAATGGCGTAGCCAACTGTTGCAGGGACAATTCCTAGCAACCCACTGCAAGTTAATCGCTTATCCTACAGTTACAAAGATAATTTTGTTCATCAACTCTTGCAAAAAGAATCAAAGAGCCAAATAATGCAGGAGGAATCTGTTATCCAACTTTTCCAAAGATAATCCCTCAGTCACAAATGCAATGTAATGGGTAAACGACACCTTCAGAGAAAACACAGCTCACAAATCCAAAAAAGAAGACATGAAACCATATCCACGATTAGGATTTCTCATACGTTAAGAAGTTGAACACTTGACATCTCTTATTTACGTGACAGTGACTCCTCCCGGAGGCCCACAGGTGCTCTTACGAATGATCAACGATCATCATCAAGGAATTTGTGTGACCATCTTTGAACGAATTAGGTCAATGTTTAACCGTTTTTATAACAAAAGATATTGTCAAACTGTTTGGCCCATCCACCCCAGGCCTTTGGGGGGGGGGATCCAAGTTTTTCTGACACAATACATTTTTTGGTCCCTAAATTAAATTGGTTTATCGCGTGTATTAGCAGTTAAAATCTCAGAAAGGATATTGGGTAGGGAAATCGGAATCCCCTGCTTGGGATTGTTAAGCTATCCTTCATGTCATCGTAAGTATGTGGTTTATTTCTACGGCTCCCCATCCCGCCTTCGTCCAATCAATGAACGTCACACGGAGGTCTTATAGCCATCAAGATCTTAAACTATCAGACAAAACCACAGTAGCCATCGCATTAATCACCGAAACCTTTAATGAAGAGACCGAAATGGAAGCAAAACAGCGGGATGAGACAAAGACAACAATTACAAGACAGCAAGTAATAAGGAAGGCGATGGACAAAGACTAACCAACAAACGTACGCCGACAACCAAATATTAAAGTGATTGAATAAGCCAGGCGTAAAGCATCATAGGCGTTCTTCTACATCAGACGGCAGATCTTAAGGATGCTGTTAGAGTAATCATAGATCTTCTTTTGCGCTTGATAAATGTTATTGTAAGCATTATACGTTTTGTTCCTTTAGAAACGGAAGTCAACGCAGTGGGTGTTTGTCTTTAGGTCTGGATGGTGTTGAAATCAAAAGTATTTCTTGCTGATTCATGACAGTAATTGACTTGTTTTCAGTAATGGATCTCTCAAACTGCAATAGGATATCTTTCTAGCTGTAGTAGAAATATCCTAATGATTCGACTGACAATGATACAAATCTTTGTTGATGAGCTCGGTCGATATATAATCAGTCCAGGGATCTAGGTTCGAATTTATCCGCCTAGCGTTCGGTATGTTGTCTGTAACTGTACGTCACTGATTGTCATATCACGACTTCGTCAGTATTTGGCGGGTTTCACCGCATCAAACTATATTTCCTCTTTCATTTTAAAGTGTTGAGGTAAATTACAAGTTGTGTAAATGAATGTAATTATCACCAAGTTGCAAATACCGACAGAAGTTAAAACTAATGCACAACCATATTATTTTATCACCTTCAACACAATTACAAGAAGCCTAAGGTTTAAACACGCTTTCGCAAAGATTGAAATATTTATCTTTCTGATCAAACAAGTAACTGTGAATCCAGTTGCAAATAACGACAGAAGTTAAAACTAATGCACAAACATATTATTTTATCACCCTCAACAAAATTGCATGAAGCCTAAGGTTTGAACATGCTTTCCCAAAGATTGAAATATTTATCTTTCTGATCATACCAGTAACTGTGAATCTAGTATTAATCAGGATATAATCATTTAGGGTACATATATACTTCTAACTGCCTCTATCAATTGTAAAGTAGTCGAACACCATGATGACCACAACCGTTTGCAAAATGTGGGTGCAAATCTCTAGACGGACCGCACTATTGCAGTTCATACGTTCGAACCCTCTTGCTCGTTGCTAAGAAGTACATAGAACCCATCTTACGTGTTAATTTGATTCGTGAAAATATTGCATTGCCCGCAAGCGAAGAATGATACAGCAAGACCCAAAGGACGAAACAAAAGACCAAACCTGTTTGGGCATTTGAAAGATTTATGCATAAAGGGTCAGACGTTGATACAACTAAATTATATATCAATGTAATATTGCATTCACGTCGAGTCTGGAGAGCAATCCAAAGATAACTTTAAGATTAAGACGGCACGTAAATTGTTATACTGTGTGCCTCGAAAGAGAATTCTAGTGTCCAGCTTATAAATACATAAAGTAGCTTTAATAAGGGATCAGATATGACGCGGTGTATTGGTGCAGGCCTAGGTCGGGGCAATGTATTTCTCTTAGATTAGTTTGTCAGAAATGCCAGACTGATACAAATACCAGCCGAGGCTGCTTCTAATCTCGCCCATCATTTCCAACCTACAGCAAGCAGGGTCCAATTAGGATATAATCCAATTTATTAATTGAGGTACTATTTCCGAAACGTTTCTTCTAAAACATGGGAAAGTAATTACTGTGCAGTAAATTCCAGATGCCGGTTTTCTCGAAACTCAAAGATTAAATACACATGTGGAAATTAAATTTTACACCATGTCAAGCTGTTTTTGTGTCCTCGTTATAAAAACGTTTACTTGTGTATTCATTTTTAATGCTGTATTCGAGAAATTTGTACCCGTCGAAGGTTGATATATCCGTTTACAATCACTTCAAGTCACAGTAACAGTTCGTTGAAATGTATTTTCAGAACACAGATCTATATAATAAAGTTCAGCTACTTTAAGCTGCCACAGCTGTCAGATAAATAGGTGGCACATGTTAACTCTAATCAATATTAAGTACCGGAGGGTAGTCAGTTCCAATAACGTCGTCGATGTGCTCTGTTTTGATTTACGTCATGTTTCACAGATTTGTGACTAACTAACTTTAAGATACTAGTATACAATTCACATATTTGTAACTAATTAACTTAAAGTTTTACAAACAATAGTCTGTATGCACAATTTCGTGCAAGCATGTTTATGATAAAACTTCATTGTGCATATGCGTCTTTTAATAAAATCATTGGTTGGACACTTAAAATTTATTAACTATCTTTGTTTAACATATTTTTAATATTTTAAATGAGAAATACCTTTAAATATGTATGTTCGTTACATGAAGCATACACTGTAAAGTCTCATATATATTTCACACCTCTGTAAAAAAGATATTATCTTAATAAAAATTAACTACACAAAACTGGAATATTAAGTGACAGCTATATTATTCAGTTTTGTCTCATAAATTTCATTAATAAGCAAATAAACGTAACCGATGAGTACGGATGAATTAATTCCACATGTAAAAGGGATTTAATATTCCGTGTGCTTATTTGAAGACTGCAGTTTTATCTAGACATCTAACCTATCTTCTTCTTGTTATCAATATGAGACCATCGAATTTAAACACACTATCATAAAAACCATGCCTGCGCAAAGGCTTGCCGTCTTTCTGGTTACCATGACGACGTCCAACGCCAATGGTTGAGCCAACAGATAGGCATCCAATCAGAAACGAGGGCCGTACATATCTGCACAGTAGTTGAATATGTTTCGTTAGTTATTACAACGCATTTAACCTCGACTGTCCTCTCTGTGCAGCAGTACTGGCTGGGCACGAAGCAGCGAGCGGATACCGTCACAAGTATTTACTTGCAGGAGGAACTCTTAACATATGCTATAAAAGAGAGCCTTCTTTCGTACTTGTAAAAGGGAAGAAGAATGGATTGCGAATACACCAAGAATCAATAAGGAATTAGAACAGAGTCCCTGTGTTGGTGCGTACATTTAGAATGCCATAAACTAGGTGCGGTCGATATCACTAGCATCCACGCGCCCGAGCTACCACGATAGAACCAAGCGAGTTCACCTTCACTATTCAGCCGTACAGCCTCGGAATTACCGCTTAGCTAGTCTTCTTGACAAGTCAAATCAGTCAGTCTGCCGTCAGATACGGTGTTGCACACACTGTTCAGTTTAGGAATGGATGGACTCCTTCTTACCAGAGATATATAGAATCTTAATCACTGTAACAGTCTGTGTGAAGAAAAAAAAGTTTTGCAAGAGAATTTTATCTGAAGGAACTTATCACGATGTCTGACAAAACGAATTCGATAGAGAATTCAGATATTATTGAGCTGAATGTCGGGGGAGTGTCGTACACGACCACAATGGCTACCCTCAAGAAGGTACCGGAATCCCGCCTTGACAAGTTATTTGGTGAGAACTCAAGCGGAAACACTGTTCAGGACACGAAAGGCAAGCACTTTATTGACAGAGATGGTTTGCTATTCAGATATATCTTGGACTATCTCCGAAACCTTAGGCTTGTTCTGCCGGAGAATTTTTATGAACGGGAACGTCTGAAACAAGAGGCCGAGTTCTTCGAGCTGGAAGACCTCATGTCCAGCCTATGTGCCCTGTCACCAAAACCGGCCCATTTGACACCGTTGTCAACTGCTTCAAGCCCATCAGCCACAACGGCCAATGCCAGTCCGAATATACTAAAACAGATGCCTAGTCTTACCGGCAAACAACCCGGGTTTATCACCATTGGGTATAGAGGTACCTTCGCATTCGGGAGAGATGGACTTGCTGATGTTAAATTCCGAAAATTAAGTAGAATCATCGTTTGTGGTAGAATTTCATTGTGTCGAGAAGTTTTTAAGGATACGCTGAATGAAAGTCGAGACCCGGATCGAGGAGGGATGGACAGATATACTGGGAGATATTTTCTAAAGCATACATACTTGGAGCAAGCTTTTGATATGCTACAGGAGGAGGGTTTCGAGATGATCGTGAGTTGTGGAAGTGGAACCAACAGTGCTGGAGAGTTGAAAGCTGGCATGGACACTGAGGAAGCCAAGTGGCAACATTACAACGAATTCATATTCGAAAGACGTTGAGAAACAGTCGCATAATTTGTCACTGCACGATGTTACATTATTTTCTTGGAATGTTCATTGCTGTCTGTGGAATTACAGTGAAATTAAATCAAACGTGCTGATTTGCTGATAAATTGAGTATTTCAACATTCCAGGAAAGGACATGCTTGATAGAAATGTGAGCTTGCCGGAATATGATGTAACCGCCTGAATATACAGGTATTTATTAATGGTGTTCTGGTAGCTATGGTATATATGAGGAAAGATACCGTTGAAGTTAATGAATGCACGAGTTGATATAGTCCACGATGTGCTAGTCTGTAGGACGCCAGCCGTCTATGTATTATGCATCTTTCTAGTAGATTTTTCTTTGTTATGTATACTGGTATCACGAAGTCTTATGAAGGTAAATCACTGCGGCATTATAGGTTGACATAAAATTAGCCATATCATTTTAAATCTTAAAATTATGTATCCGGCTGAGAATATATATATACATATTCACATGTGTTGTCTTAGGAGAGAGACTGCAAATCCAAATAATATTTTGTGAATGCCACCACATCTGAAATTGACAACAATAAAGGCGTTTAGACTTTAAGTTTTTTTGGCATCTTCATTTGACAAAACATCGGTTTGGGTTTGACTTCCTGCTTTGAATTATAGTCAAGTGTAAAACATGAGTCTTGAGGTACATCCGAAAATCCAGCATAGAAGTTATGAATTTATAGTATTTGGTTATTATGCTGCGACGTGATATGAAAGGTCATTTTCTTCTACTATTAAATGAACTAGTTTACTGGAAACATTGTCATTTTAAAAGTAACATTTGCAAATACGACCGGGTACATGTGTTGCTGGCCTGTTCTAAAACTCAGTGACAAAATATATCATACAGACAGGTTAAAAACATGTGAAATGTTGGAAACTCAAGAAAAATGCAAACAAACTCTTATAAGTGGATGATCCATTATGTGTGATTGGTTGCAATTAGGAGCCGATTACTGTGCCAGGAGCATCATGTATCGACTGTTCCTTTAATGTGTACACCTGTGGGAAACAAGCGCTGCCGCAGGTCTTGTCTGAAACATCGTCAGCACTTCTCACCGTAACATACAACTCATTGCGAACACGCAAAAATAATTCGTTTAGCCATCACCAATCGTCAACATCAAGCATAAGTAGTTGTAAAATAATTACTGTGTTATTTACAGAACACATTTACCAATACGCTGCAAAGCTAGAAGAGACTATTGCTGACTTTTTTTTAGAAAATCACGCAATTTTATCTTTCAATGGCATATAGAAGTGGTAGGACAAACAGAGTTTCTTATGGAGAACACTTCTTTATTTATATGGGTGCTAAGAAACTCTGTTCTGTCTCGCTATTTTATTCAACTGGATATAAAACAGAATAAATATCAATGTATGAATATGAACATGATTTATATCTTAGTTTATAGTGTACTCAATCATAAGGAGCGGTAGGCTTTAACAGGATTAGAGTTAGATAGTCCAATGCAGATGCTTAACTTAACAAACAACTATGATGCCAAATTTACTACAAACAGAAAAACAACGCACAGTGAATATGTTGAATACAATCGTCACAGACATATCATGTCAGTAACGTTAGGAGACTTTATGGTTTTAGTGAAAATTGTGGAATTGAAAGATAAAACTACTTGAGGCACGTTCAGGCCTACACATCAGCACAAATATATAGGTTAGACGTGAAGTCTTTATTACATCCTGTTAGTTGTTTCTCATCGCTTGTTTCGTGAGAACTTCCTAACATTTCCTACAACAAAGCTATATCTACCATGAATAAAGACTTTGAATAATGGCGGCATAAAAGTGCATTGTGTCGTTTACAATATAGATTACTCTGTGCCTTCCATATGGACCTAGGAAGATTCATAAAAAATATTTGAGTAATTCTGAATATTTATAATCTACTAAAGTCAAGTGCATTGAAAGATATCAAAAGATTGGTTTCGCTGCATAATTAAGTGATCATGTAAAGTATTCGGCATTTCAAGACAATTCCCAGAAAGAGACAAGACACCTTGGATTACTTCTCTGTGGATTCTTAAGCTCAGTACTCAATCAAGTAGCGCAACACGACATTACCGGGTTCGCACGTACAAATTAATGAAAACCGGTTCCTTTTGACCATCATATCGATCCCCCTTTTAAACGTGTGGGTTTGTACTTCGTACGTATAAGCTAACAGTAGCTCTAGACCAGAATATGAAACACTGTAGTTAAGAGTATCGATTTTAATGCGTATGCCAGCGTTCTGGCATTTAGCGGTGCCTTAAACCATTAAACTCCGCTCTTTTATTACAAGGTGGAGTGAACCAGTGTATCTAATGCACGCATTAACGTGTTACTCGGGGCCGGTTCATTACCTTAATCAATTTGCTTGTAGTCGAGTTAGGCAACCTGATACCAATTAAGTGTCAACGTTTTAAAAATTTGTTTCATGGGCCAAGATTGAAGAGTGTTCTCTGAAATCGCTTTTACAGTGAAATATCTGTGAAAGAAACTAAATGGAAAAGGTTGAGTATAAAGATGCCCTGCTTTGAAAGTGTTCTTCAAGGAATATATTTTTTCTAAGGGCACTACGTACAACACTGCATATATACATATACATTATACATTGAATAAACAAGCATCAAACAGCGATATGATGTGAGCGCTTCAAATTCCTGCTTTACATGACTGTAAAACGTACTTTAGATATGAATTCACTTCAGAGTAACATACCTTTCTCCCTTACTTTTGAACGATAGGAATACGAATATGTTATGCGTGGCCACTCCAAGTAGATGCAGTCGATGACAATATAACTTGTCATTGCCTACACTTGTAATATTGATTAGAAAACAGCACGCGACTTCTGGGATGACCTCAGCTGACCCGCTTCTATCTCGGGACAGCTTTCTCCTAAAGCGTTTCATGTACATCATCTACTATTCTCTGCTTATCTTTGAGGCACAGCTTGTAAATGAAAAATAGATTTAGAGAAATGTATACTTTTTCACTCTTCCGTGAATAATAATTACGTTTATTTAAACCACTGCCCAGCTTCCAGCTGTGACTTAAAGTGTAGAAAATAAACTTTATCCAAGATTTGCAGCGAGCAGTTTAGCTGGAACATGTATTGAAAACTGTAGATGACACAAGATACCTTCAGTTAATTACAGAACGTCCCCAGTTCTTGCCAGTGTTACAACAGTCATGAAGATTACTAATTTAACTTCAACAAGTTATCAAAACACAATCTCGCAATACCTTTAACAGACGGAGGAAGCCTCATACAAAGGGATATCCCTCTTTGCATGTGATCGTTATTAGGTTAAAGAACTTTGTGGAAGCGTATAAGTAGTAATTAATGAGACCACTTATATCACGCCAAGCTCCACGCCACCAAGCGGCATGCTCAAATCAGTCCACATTATTACCCTGGTCATGTGAACAACGTTCAATCAACAACATTTCTCATCTCCCCATGGAGTACACAACCCCTTGCTGATTATTAACTAGAAGGTTTACTTTCACATTTACCATCACTTTTGAGCTGGGTGGACTGAGTCAATTCACAGTGACACCACTGACATTTCCAGTGTCTCAGTGCGAGGCAGGGTGAACCCATGAAGTCCTGGAAGCTTTACAACACGAACCGATCCGGTCACCCATCCTTCTACACTCAGGGCCCGACGTTGCTTAACAAACGGATTGTGAAAAAACGTTGGGTTACCAGACAACATGTAAAAATAACAAAAGGAAGCACATAAAGTATAATGAAGGACATCATTAGCAGGCGGCCGGATCATTGTATCCTTTAAAGATAGCACCAGCCCTAATAAAGTAAAATCAATCAGATATTCAAAAGGTAGGAGCTCTTATCGAGTGAAGTTTAATACAACATCTCTCAGGTCCTGTCGCGTGTCCCTCTTTCATGTTGCATTAAATCTCGAGGAAAAAACGCAACAATGATAAACCCAAACAAAATCCATATCGCGTCAGGACAAACTGATACCATCAGTTTTTCCCCCAAGTTGCTACGTTTCCATTAAAAGAGCATGTGGCCTTCATTGTCGACAGGAGAGGAAATAAGCGCTCAGGATTGCGTAAGATACTCTATCCAGCATCTCGGGAACGAAAGCAGTGCTATCCGTCCATAAATAAAAACCGAATCTATAACGACAAGAACCGATGATGAGATCACAGAGCTGTCTTGTTGAAATAATATTTGATATTTAACCTGGGAATATCATTGCTATTAATTGTTGTATTTGTTTGGATAATTAATGCGGGTCATATAAAGACTAGATGGAGAAGCGTTTATGTAAAACCGTGTAGCCAGAGGCCATTATTTCTATCGGACTGTATCAATATTTAATCTTACATTGGTCTTTTCATGACGATTCAATGAAATATTAATGACACTGGTGACGGTGTTTGTGTACTAGAAAGCCCAGCGGAAGTATGTATTGCGGAAGGCTACAATGGTGTAGTAATAGATTGGTTCTGGGCAATTTATTGTGACAAATTAGATGATTATGTTCTCCCTTCGAAATCTCATCACCACAGTTCTTGTTCAGTGGTTCCTTAATACCCACTTACCCTCTTGCAGTCGTCAAAAATGATCGATCACATGGATTATTCTGACGCCAACGTTGAAATCGTTCATCTATATCCCCATGAGATGCTTGGAGCAAATTCACTTCTTAAAACAATCAAAAAGTCGGAAATTTAAATTGGAAAGCCGTTCCAAAAGGACAAAGTAAACTTTTTGCTTGCGCCGGCCGGATGATTTTAATTTGATAAAAATTTCAGCTTAGCATTATTTTACCTGTCCTGATGGAATTGTGTCATGTCAACACTATCAGAACTTTCTTATAAAATAATGCCTGCTTGCCCCTGGTGTTCCGTCCCAGCGGGTTTCCACTCAAGCATTATTAATGCTTCCTTCAGCTCAATGTGGCGGAGGCGGTTTGGAAAGTTCTTATTGTGGGTTATGTCATATTTCTTCGGGGTTTGAGTAAATATCTGTTGTTTTGGTGAAGCAGTGATTTTGCTAAATGTATGTGAGGATGCGAGAGTAAAATATCCTTAAAGTTGCTGTGACCTAGTTCAGAAACTTGATATTTTTTCAGAAGTGTATAAAATTAATTTGTCTGCAGATTACAAAAGGTACTGTGATGCTCGAACGCGCTATGGGATTGAGAGGAGGTGGAAATAAAGTCAGACATTATATACACCGATGGAAAAAATAAGAGTCACATTTTGTGTCAATGGTAATGGTTGATTCAGATCATACCCATGCGATACCAGCAGGTTGTCAGGGCATGTGGTGGTCACACCTCTACTGACATGCCAGTTACTGTCCAACTTACGTGTACTATACGTGTAATTATAGGCCTGGCGATCAAGGCTATTTGATATGCGTTTCAGGGATGTCTTATTTTATCCTTCAGTATATATAAATGCCTGAATGATGACAGCCAGTTGCTGCACGGATAGCACGAGGAAGCTTGTTCCATAGATGAGGTCTGGTTGGAAGGCTCTTTCTCCATGTGGAGTTATCATCAGATAACTAGATTTCGAAGATCCCTTCAGCTCTTGTCTGTGTAACTGACGTGTCAATCAGTCTGGAGTAAGTTTGAGCACTTGAAAACTCCAGTGACCATGTTATACTCTATCCTGTATAGCATTGAGTATAAACGGAGCCCCGTTATCTTAAGTGTCGGATCTTCACAAGTATAACAATCCAGTTTCATTTTACGACAAGCATAAGGCCAGATATATGCATTAGTATCTTTACCATAAGGCCTTAAAAAATGTTTCTGGTCTTTGCCCCAAGGCATCTTTTTGCTTTTTTTGTCTTGACTGACTATTCTATAATCAGATGTATGAACAGATAAGCAAATAATATTTCAGAATAACAAACGTTTAATAACATAATTTAAAAAAAAAATGGTTTCCTGAGGAAAAAAAACATGTTAATGAATGAAGTTCTGCTCCAACAATGAAATAAAAAAAAATTGAAATCAGAACTAAGAAATCATTAAAATCCGGAAAACAGAGTTTAGAGTTACCTGCCCTTGGCACTTAATATCCGGGGGAAAAAGAGTTGACGTGGGAGGGAGTTTGGAGATTGATGCGCGCTGAGACCAAAAACAAAAGACTCTTTTTTTAGGCCTACTAACTCAAATCTAAACGGATTGAAACTTGATACCCAACAAAAGAAACATGACCTGTACGTGTTAGAATTAGAACAGCGTTGTTGTGAAGTCGCTTCTTGAAAGCAAGAATGTCCTTATCGCAAGGCCACTGTTTTTAGAGAATGAAGTTTTTTAGTTGACCATTATGTGCTTTTTCTCTCCACGACCTGGTTAGGTATCAGTGGCGCCTTCTTTCCACATAAGACAAAATTACACGCATTGGTTTTAATACTTGACGATCTTGTTTTCAACGGATTAAGTGTAAAATGACATCAAGTGTTTTAGTTTTTATCAAACAACGCGTTATCCTCACAATTTTGTTCGGAGAAGCTACATTCAAAGGGTTTCGATCTGAACATTGTGATGGTCGCTACGTTGAACACAACATCGTTAGTTCACTGAGGCAAAGATTTGACCTTCTTTGCATCAACTATTCATTGCAATGCTTCAGTTAGTATATATCGATCCTGGTAGCATATTCTCCAGTTTTTCGAAGTTTCTCGAAGGTTGTTTTCTTTAAACAATAACTTATAAATCTCAAAATAGCATTGTCAACTATATTGCATTGTGCAAGGCAATGTCACAGATATCAAACAACTGTTGAAGAAATACCCATCATGCGGCAATAAGCAACTTCTATCTTCTATCACATGTCGATGTATCACTTTCAGAATAACAAGTGATTGTGATGACGCACACACATAATGGAATGGTGGGGCAGTGGTAATCATAAGGTGAGTTGGATCCCAGAAAGCGTTGTGTAGTACCCTTGGACAAAACACATAGCGGCTCAGCTGAAAATGGGTATCTTGGTGCTGGTGTTTGGCACGACGGCCCTGTTAGCTGCGCAACAGAGAGTTATTTTACATATGTAATGACAATAACATCATCACATAACATCATGAAACCTTGCAAGACTAGCCTTTCTATTTTAATTAAGATCCAATCGTTTCCTGTCTGTTTAGTGGACAAGCAAATAAGCTAATCTGCCTTGAGGCAGATTGTCTGACCAGCGAGATGGAACCGAGTGGACACCAACCAGGGCAATCAATGAACGCTGTATCAGGATCCGTATACTGTTATTACAACCAGCTGATTCCGCTAGCTTCAATCAATGGCCGAGGTTAAACCGTCACAATTCCAGGTTGTAAACGCCGTGAATAACAAAGGTTGACACCGCCTGCGGCTTGGGTCTTCGCCGGCTACATGTTGGTAATGCCTTTCACAAGGTCAAGAACCAGAGAAGGAGAAAAACCTTTATACTGACTCTGCAGGCTCTTAGCATACACAGGCGGAAGTGATGGGAGTGTAAAATCAATCGTACAATGGTCTAATATGTTTAGATTTCATTTGGCGTTGAATTAAGCTAATAATGACATCATGCACGTAGTTCACGTCAAATTGGAACATGTGTTCGATGATTTTTTTCTTATTTTAAAGGTTTAAGGTATCAAATACGGCATTAACTTTTAGACAAAGAACTTTGATGGTTTCAAATAACGTCTAGTGCTATTATGGGAATATCTGAGTCGTATAACGAATGATTTGCAATGCATAGATTGCCATTAGTGGAAAAGTAATCCCTCGACACCCACGTCACATATTGAACTTACCAAAGTCCAACCAATGATGTCTCTTGTCTTGAATGCACAGAAAAACTGCGATAGGTTAGGTTTGGCACTTCAGAGCAAGAGCGGAATCACGTTTTCATATCAGTATTCAGTTAAAAGGTTCTAAGCATCTCCTACAAGATTGTCTGGGGACTTTTGTCAAGACCCTAAGGCCGTAAAGATCGTTAAATATATTTTAAATCAAAGATAGGCTATTATTCCTATGACTATGTTACCTTTTCTAGTCGTGCCTGAGGCAGGGCCAAGCAGTGATGACCATGTTAGAGTGAGGTGTTCAGTTTTCTATGCCCTGACAGAAGGTTCTGACACAACGTCTCGATGGTCAAGAAAAGGTTTGTCTTCTACTCTCAGTTTATATAAAGAACACATTCAATATGCAGTGACAGTCTCCTGTTTCGAGTCTGGGTTCCAATCTCGATGAAACCATTTCTTGGGTGAAGAAGAACATTAACAACATACATCCCTGGAAATGTGGTGTTTGACTCTGCTGTTCAAGATGCCAACCTTGGAACAAGACGTAAGCGACTCATTTACATTTTTATTATCTCGCTCAGCTTTATGGTTCCACACTAAAAACAGGATTCTACAGAGTCAATGGCTTCCTTTAATTCTTTTACCGGGTCATCAAATGTGAGATGGGCATTGTCAGACATTTGTACACGCCATATATTATAAACACGAAAGATCTTCAAGAGTTCAAACAGGTATGCGTATATACAAAGGCCAGGGTTTGTTGTTTATGCATGAAGAGAGTGTTGTTGCTTCAAGCAAAGGTTAAACACACTTGTTACAGCTGGCATCACGCTGGCATAATTAGCACCTTAAAGATAGCGCTACTCCCGATGTTATCACTGTGTGACCTCTGTTTAACCTTGCCAACACTCAATATTCTTATCACCAGCTGATTACAGATTCTTCACGCTGTCTACACAGACACATTTACAAATACAGTTTATTATTTCTCAAATGAAAGAAGATTTCTTGAACTTTTAAAAAAAGAACAACATGTGGGTTCATTGTAAACACAGAACAGAAAGGAAACATTCAACTTAGAACATATTGTAACTTGCTGTGAGCAGTAAATGGTTATATGGGGTCGTAATAACTGAAAATCGACTAGTTGTAGATTGCACCAAGTTACAATTTGTTTTTGTTGAAGGTTCACTTTTAGTTTGCCAGCCTTTAGAGTAACTGTAAACGTCGGTTTCAATCTCATCGTTCCGGTTCAAAACATTCTAATACATCAAAATATCCATACAACTAATGAAAAGTGTGAACATTTACATCGCTGATCCTTCATGATTTAATGCTAATGCTTACATATGCAACCTGAGAAGGCAGATTTACTGCATGAGAGACCCTGAAACAATTCGCATCTTTCCACATCCCAGAGGCGG
>JAUELE010005562.1:4877-17033 GCA_031471655.1 Diodora aspera
CCCCCCCCCCCCCCCCCCCCCCCCCCCCCCCCCCCCCCCCCCCCCCCATATCATTTTGAACGTCGATGACACGACAATATTAAGAAGAAGGATATTATGTTGCTTATAGTCTTTCACGGAAGCTGAAAACCGATGTTAAAGCATATATTGACGTGTCAGATTGACAGCTCGGCTATTACTCGGCTGTTTACCTGCAGAGTTTGCATTTCACAGTGGTTCACAAAAGGAGATTTTTCTCAGATGTTTGACGATGACATTAACAAATATTTGAAATTATATGACATGCACTGGGTGGCCTAATGCTACATAATAAACTATAATGACATTAAATCTTTGAATACATTTTAATCAAACGATTCAAATTGTTTTGAATTGAATTAAATTAAAAATTAATTAATATAAAATTATTATGCGCATTCTAGTTTCAGGCAAATACATTATACCGAATTCTTCATTACCTGACTTGTTCGTCCATTCACTGGCTCGATCATGTATTCATTTTATTTATTTATTTATTTATTTATTTTTAATATTTTTTGATTGATTGATTGGTGACTGATTTATTTATTGATTGATTTATTTATATAATTATTAAATGATTGATTGATTGATTCATCCATCCATTCATTCAATCAGTATACCTATCTCTACAACACTTACCATTCTATCTAATGTCGACTGATAAGCATTTGCACAAGCTGTGCTTATTTACAATACATATAGAAGTACTCGGCTGTGTAATGTACATGAAAGCTACCGTCACATACACGCCTAGTGTTCTGTATAATTTCTTTCAAGTCACACCTTGCTTCCGTCTCTATCTCTGCAGATCAATGTCTATTTCATTGATGATGTTGATATTTATGTCTGTTTCAGTGTACATGTACATTGCACGTCTGTTATTATATGTCTGTGCATATTTTAACAAAACCCATAATGTTTTCTGACTTAATGAACATGAAAGTTACTTGTGGCAGAAAGTTTGTTTTCGTTCCGTTTGTTACTGAGATCAAACAGGTATCTTACACAGCGTGTACATAATCAGAGATACCTTATAATGTCAAATCTAGACTTACATAAGGTCCATGTAACGCGTAAGATATTCTCAGTACAGCTATGCTCAGTTTTTTGTGAACGTTTTGGGTCAAACCATAGAAACCAGAATCTCACCTTACTAGTAGTCCTCTCAGTTTGGGTTTGCCTAAGACGCAGTTAGGAAGGCAAGATAGGTCGATAAGTATATCAGTCTGGCTTTAACAGCCTTAATCTAAATTAAGCTGCAGAGATATGTGTTTTCGGTAATGTTCATGCAATGTGATGACAGTAATGATCTTCGTTCTGCGACATTAGGATCTGATATTGAGTCCCACTGTAGAAGTCATATCGTAGACAATTAAAATTTCTCTTTTCAAAGAGAAAAGGCCGTTTCAACAAATCAGCAAGCCTGTACGTGTACTTCACTTAAAACAACCCATATAGATCAATTTTGCACAACATTTTTTAGATTTTACATCTAGGTTGAATAATATGGGCTCAACTAAAATGATGAAAAATGAACTTAGAGCATTATTGCACTGGTTCAGTTCACACTTACTAGTAATTAACGTTTAAAGTTCTGTAAGATAGAAACTAAATTAGAAATCTCCATCAGAGGCCAGGCTGAACTCAAGGTGATGCTGACTGAGTGGGCACTGTGGTATAATATTCCCTTCATGCTTCCTGCATCAGATTGTATCGTACAGTTGTGTAGTATTTGGCAATAGTATACTCAGGTCAACTGTTGAAGGGTATGGGTAATGATCTACATATAATTGTCCAAAGTCATATAGATTGGTAAATAATTAGGTAACAAAGTTTTATTGATAATTGTTTATTTTGTAAAATGAACAGAGGAAATGTGCAGTTCATGATAAAAAAGGCTACGTAAGTTTGTTAAGGTGTTAGGTACGTTTAGGTGGTTTTTGTTTACATTTCAGTTGGTTTCAAAGTAAACAATTGTAGCATGTTCCGATTTCAGTAAGTTGTTGCATAAAACGTCAATAATCAAGCATTGTGTATTGTCAGTCATGGATATGTCAATGGATATTTCACCGAACTGCTGCCAAAACCATAGTTTCAAAAGTACCATATTGTACCTATTCCAATGGGTGATCCTTCAATACCGAGAAATGTTTTCTGGACATAATTTAAGAGTAGGTCCATCATGTGATACACACTATATACACAGTATACATTATTCAAATATAAATAATGGTTATTTGTTCGCTTATACTTTATACTATAAAAGATAACATCATCACGATACATACACATTATTGAACTGAATTGTAGGAACTGTTCTGTCTTATAGTCCTTTCTGTCAACGAGACAAAAATACCTGGATGTTTAGTACTGCACAATTATTAAATCACAAAGTACTGAAGTGAATGCTTCATTATGCAAATCCGGGATATGAAAGCGCTTGTCTGTCTATCTCTGTCAGGTCTTTATCAAAGATATACGATATAACCTGCCACTTCTAAACCCAACTGGCATTCTTCGATAATTGATGCCAAAAGAAACCCATCACTGTTAAAGAGGCCTAAGTATTTTATTTATAGCTCTGTGATGTGGAGGCTTCTTGTTACCATGGAAACCAGAGCCTTGTTTTAGCACTTTATCTACCTACTAACACTGGCCAGTGATGTCCTTCCTACAGAAACATTGCTCCCGCTGCCAAGAATAGACTAGCAGGAATGTAAACAATGAGATTGATAAGAGAGGATGATGGGACCATTGAGAACCCCCTGCATATAATTCTAGGTACAATTACAAAGCGTAAACACAAATATAAATACAATGTATACAATGTATAAAACTTGTTAAAAAAAAGTTGGTCGTAAGGATTAATGATGCTTAAAGTTCATTCTTTTTCAAAAAGAAATTCAAGTAATCGATAATATTGCACCTGCATGTATGTGTGTTTTCATTATACCCGCAATTTGGTTATTGGGTTCAGCTTATTACGGTATAAGTCAAATCTGAATAACTGGAAGTGAATGGGTATCTAAATATAAGCATAAAATATTTCACCCCATAGCCTATTCGAAACTTCAATGTCATTATCAGCGTCATACTGAACATAACTTATGAAAGAACATTGTTGCTCCTATTCTGAAGAAAATATTGTCAGCAGTGAATTGATAATGTGACTTTTGCAGGTTAAAATTACATCATACAACCCTTGCCATACATATATAGTTTCGTTGCGTATCATAACGTTTATTGCGATACCCTATGGAATTATTTTTGCCAAGTCTGTGTTGCCATTCTAGTGTCCCAACATTTGAGTGGCATAGTCATGCATTTGTATATTACTAAATATATGCCATAGAAAGGGAAATACAAAATGTCTTCTCTTGATGTTGATAGAGAGATGAACGTTCGTCGTTACAAACGCTGCATACTAACAAGAAACGCGCTATCGCCAACATATGAACTACAATAGGCCACTGATGCTGAGATACCCTGAACGTACAAAATCATATAATTTCCAAAATGTATTGTCTGGTCATAATAATTATTGAAAATGCGCGCACAAAACACCCGAACTCTTACATTATATAAGAACAGTTTTAAAGATAATCTTGATTTAGTCTTGCTGTACTACAATTTAATTTATTTATCATACGTTCAGTCTCCTGTGCAATGACATTTAGCAAGTCTAGATGACACCAAGAGTGTACGTACTACAATATATTTATCATACGTTCAGCCTCCTGGGCAATAACATTTAACAAATCCAGATAACACCAAGGCTGTACTACAGTATATTTATCATAGGTTCAGCCTCCTGGGCAATAACATTTAACACATCTAGATAACACCAAGGCTGTACTACAATATATTTATCATACGTTCAGCCTCCTGGGCAATAACATTTAACACATCTAGATAACACCAAGGCTGTACTACAGGATATTTATCATACGTTCAGCCTCCCGGGCAAAAACATTTGGCAAATCTACATAACACCAAGGCTGTATTACAGTACTGTATATTTACCATTCGTTCAACCTCCTGGCCAGACAAAATGTCTAGATTAAGATGGCAGTCTCTGAAAAGATATTTTATTTGTAGATGATATTTTTTTAATTAAATAAAATGTAAGAAACTACGAATTTCCTCAGAAGTTTGTGCAAGTCTCATTTTTCTTATATACAGTATATTTGATTGCAGTCTTGAAATCAACGAGCAAAGTTTCCTAATCCGACTGTTGGTCATGTCAGCAAGAACAGGACTTAAGTCATCTGAACAAGCAAACATTGTTTACAGCATTAAATCTAAAATGTACATAAATTAATCCTCTTCAGGTCCTTCATGTACGTATCCTTGACTCAAGTCGGTGACTAAGCGGATTGAAAAGTTGGCTTGGATTATAAAACGATTTCGGTTTGTTATCCTCACTTGTATATACACGAAATACTTGCTGAAGCCAGAGATCACGTAGCTTTGTCAGACTTGTCATGACGATTCTCCTGTTGATTCGTGAAATCCATCAGATAGCTATCACTTAACTGTCCTTAACTACATGTTATGTGCAGTACATGTTACGGAGTAAATGTAGTGCGTTAACAACATATTTAAGCACGTCTTGCAAAGCTATATGATATGGTGTTATGATCTAATTTATGGGTATTCATATTTGTGCAAATGAAATATATTAACCACCTTACTGCATATAACATTATAATAGTACATTTTGACAAATGTGAACACTGGCCATCTCATCGGACATTTGGATGTTTGAAAATATTTCTGTGTAGCAAACTTGTTTGAAGAAAATGGTAATTATATAAATAGAACACACTGCTGACTTCAGACGAATAAGTATTAATTATATCACAAACAGGTTAACTGCTATAATATTTGAACATACTGACTGCAGTCTCTGAAACATATTTTTCACTGTTTGATTTTTTCCTATGTACATATTGAACTCCACAGTTTGTGCTTGCTTTCTTCAGAATTACATAACAGCTTTACCTGACTTTATAGTCGTGCAAGACTTACTTAGATCCATCTGTAAGACTAATATATAATTTAAAATCATCGTGGTTTCATCCAACCGGGGAGGGGGTTATTATTTCTATCTGGTTTCTTCTATCTCCATGCTATACAATGTATTTGTTGACGACATTCTGTTCGTTGTAGATTTGGATCCTTTAACTTTCGAAACTATTGACTGATGCAACAATATGCACTATATTCGCTTGTACATCGTTTTGTTATTTGGAAACAATGGGGGATTAAATGATCCAATAAAGTATCCACACAAGGACGCACTGTATAGACAAGCCAAGTAGACTTAGTAATGGAGCCTTGCCGACAGTCTCTTTGGAAAGCACACACGTTGGCACAGCACTGTACATATAAATACCCCTCATAATAACTGTATTGTTGATTCCATCTACGAGAACAATAAATCAAATATTTTATGTAAGATAGCAACTACGCTGAGATATAAACATTGCAGCCATCAACTGAAATAAACAACAAAAACTACTTAGCTATTTCAGTGTTTTCAAAGGGAGATATTTTGAGGTTTCTTGGACTCAAAGACAGATAGGCGCGGCCACCAATCTGTCACTGCTGGCGTGCCAGGATATAGTTTTGAAACTTGCAGCCAGAATCTCCCTCGCTCAGTGTCTGTTGTTTAGATCACTACCGCCCGCCACCGCTCGTGTGTGGGTCGGGCAAGAGGTCCAGGCTGTAGCTAGTTAGGTCTAGGTAGATAGCAGGTAGAGGGGAGTCGGCTACTCACAGGCACCTTTGACCTGAAGGTCAGACAGAAGGCTAATATCAAAGAATGCTTCAGATGCTAGGAAGATATTGGTGTGGCCGGGCTCTAAATGAGTGTGTAATGTTTGTGAGGAGAGCGCATCTGTAGGTTACGTAGCGAGTTCCACAGACAGGATGTAATATTTAACGCGAGATGGAAGCGTGTGTTAACTTCACGTCACAATATGGAACCGGTTTGGTTGAACATTCCAGGAAGTGCTAGATCGTCCGGTGGATCCTGGCGTGAGCCGCCCGCAGTGACCATGTGTGCTGTGTTTGGCCAGGAACAAGTATATTTACATGATTTGTGTTGCACAGGTTGTTTGTCGTGAGTTCGATCCCATTTAATCTGCTGATGTCTCAGTGTGTCAATGTTTGGGTAAAGCCACAGTGTTGTCCCGGGGGTCACGCTGTCTCACGAGATGTGTACACACTTTGAAACAATGACACTATCGCGTGGAGCCAGCCATGATCATTGCAGATAACCAATGACGCTGGCGAAGTAAATTGCACCGAATAACGCTATACGGTCTCTGGTGCTGTTTCATGCGATATTTTAAAACCATGGAGGACTCCGCTGTCCCGAACGCCGCTGTTAGCTGTGTCACGTGACTGAGCATGTCAACAGGTGAGATAGTTGCATTATTCAATATGCATCGTTAGCCGACTGGTCGCTTGCCGGTGCGGCCAGGTGTAGTCAAAGCGAAGAAGGCGTTCCTTATGGTCGAGACTGGGTGGGGGAAGCGGTCTACAGGAAGGAGGGACGGTTCAGGATGGGGCAAACACTGGTCAAGAGAGAGATGGACAGAGGGATGAAGTTATATGATCAACAAAGGTATTCTGATGCTTTGGATGAATGGACAAGCGCGTTAAAGAAAATGACGAAGGCTAAGCATAAATTCGATGCCTTGGGACATATATGCCTGGCTCTATGTGACATTGGGAAGTACAGGGAGGCGTTGACCCATGCTGGACATCAGATCGAGGTGGCTAACCAAACAGGTGACCCTGTACTTAAATCGGAGGCCTATTTCATATACGCTATTTGCAACGAGAAACTCAGTGAATTTACGAAAGCTATATCTTACTGCAGGTATAGTCTCCAGGCTGAGAAGGTCGGGGATCGAATCCCAGGATATGCAAACCTCTGTTTGGGTAACGCTTACGTTGGACTTAGTGAGTTGCCGAAGGCCTGGACGTGTTACAGCAAAGCGTTATCTCAGAGTAAATCAAAGAATGATAAACTATTGGAGTTACTGACCAGTGCTCGGATTGGTCATATGTTTTCCCTGCTGACGGACTATGACACCGGTTTGGCCTATTGTTGCAAGGCCTGGGAGGTGGTCAGTGCGCTTCCAGACACCGACCCCCATGTCAAGTACAAGAGACTGTTGGCAGTGTTCATAGCCACGCCTTACAGACGGACCGGACGGTATAACGAGGCCATGGACTACTGCGAGGTAAGACAACTTATCGCATAATCGATAGAATATTAAATTTTGATCGCAACCGATGATCAAATTACGTAAGGAACGTAATATACTGAATAAATTATTGAGCACTTGAGACCATGGGGTGAACATTGCATTATAAATACGTGATACTGCACAAGAGGGATGGAAACTCAATCCTATTAATCCTATTAATGGACCCACCCACATTTTATTCTGTATGAGGATCTACAAAGTCTTACTCTATAACTTATTATACATGGCATGTACTATGGAATTAAAACAAGGGTCCAAAACCTTTTAGATCATCGACCACCTCATGGAATCCCTGATCCCTCATCGACCCCGGTCATGTACAAATACTACTACTACTACTACTAATAATAATAATAATAATAATCCCTCGGGGAGTGACTGTTCCAGGACCACCCAACCCTCCTCTGCTGCATATTTATCTTTTAATCTGTATTTGATAATAAGGCACCCTTATTATCAAATCAGCTCAAAACTCGAAGGGTGAAAACTCAACAAAAATATGTCAACACTGTTCTTATTTTCAACTTTTTCATTTCTATGCTGGGCGTCATGAAGAAAAAACATGTACAGTAAAACTTCTAAAATTTCAAAGGAGAAAGAGTAATAACTTTTTGATGTGTTCGAAATTTTGAAAATTAGTGCTTTAAGTTAGAATTTGCAATTTGGTAATTGCCACCCCCAAAAAAATGGAAATTCTAAATTTTAGAGGTAAAATATATCGATTATCTCGACAGAAATAGTAATTTCGAAATTTTAGAAATTCAAATTTTTGGACATTTAACCATATGCTCTTACAGTTTAAGACAATGAGGATTATTGAGTTTTAAAGATAGGAATTCAGAAAAATACATTTTACAATCAGGTTGAAATATGGTATAATAGCTATTGTCTAAACTAGTGTTTGACACATGGGTCTCTGAGTACAAAACCTCTGTTATATTTGACATGGACTTCTCCTTATGTCCATATCATGAAAATCAACTGTAATTGTGTTCTCTGTTTGTCAACAATGTGGTACTCTGTACAACTGCCCTGCTTTGGTAACCGGATCAGGCAATTGGCACAATTGAAATGGACGTGAGTTTTATCTTGTGGGGTAGTTATGAGTTCGTTTCTGTTTGTTTGACTCTTACATTCAGAGTTATTACCAGATTAAGGTTCACTTGACATCTACCTGTTTGACTGAGTACATGCCAATGACATTTTGATACATTACCAGGTATGTTTAAAGTTTAACTTCTTTACTTCCAATATTTTGTTGATATTTTAAAATGAAAATATTAAAAAATTTATATGAAAAATTTTAACCCTAACAAGTCTGAATATGAAAAAAGTTGAATGAAAAATATGTCACTTTTTTGAAAACTATTAAATGTTTTCAACACTGTTTGGTATATGGCAGAACTGGGTGTGTCATATGATATAACAGGCAGTTTTGGTATTCAAGGTGGAATGAATCGAGATTTCAAAAGTTTTCATTAATTTCATGAGTTGATTGAAAAAGTGGTGTCGTATGTTTATAATACTAGTGGTTTCTTTGGACTGAAAACCTTTGTCTTGTGGCATCGTATTTGTAGCTTTAAATTTTGAAAAATACATGAATTCGATCAATCTGCTTGGTGAGTTTTTTTTATGAGCTGATAAAGGATGGAGTTGAAGACCAATATCATTCAGTTTAAAATCTGATAAAACATACAAAATATATGTAATACCTTGCAGATAATAAGGGCGTAGGACGGCACAGTGGTCAGCTTGTTTGCCCAGTAACCTGCCGGCCTTGGTGGTTGTGGTTTGAATTCCACACCAGGTACCTCTCTTTCAACCCAGATATTTGCCCCGGATGTGATGTTGGTGTCATGGTGGTGATATGGTTGAAAGGTTACCAAAACCATGTTGCATCCAAAATCAATTTCACTCAATCAATTTGCAAATAATATGGTTTCCTTTGGTCATGTAAGATGTAAAACTTAAAAGAACACTATTTAGCTGTTTGCCATTGTTGCACACGGAAAGGAATAAGATGCTGATGATAACATACAATTCCATTACAAATGAAGCATCCGGCATGCACATGATAACATGTTGGCACACAGATCACATGCCAATGTGTGCATGTTTAAAGTGACAATCATGAACAACACCTGCAAATGATGCATGTGCTGATACGTCAGGAATTTAAGATTTTGAGAAAGATTTCATGTGACGCAGATTTTTCTAAAATTCAATAAAACTTCGGCATTACATTTTCACCTGATCTTTTAAGGTAACTGATAAGTTTTCAGTAGTAACAGTATTGCATGAACAAAACCTTTCTAAAAATATGCTCACATGGCTAGTTCCAGCAAATCTTTAAACAGCAAACGCGATTACTTATATTTGTTTATACTTATATAATTTTTGGGACTCAGCTTCTTTTGACTGGTATAGTTTTCATTCCATTATTTTACAAACCAAAGGTCGGAGAGGATTGCTCAGGTTCTTAAATAGAAGCTAAAAGTCAACAACTGATCCGAAATACATGTATTTAGCTTACAACAATGCCATTTCAGTCAGTTAACTGCATTATGCCTGAGGTATAGATTTGAATCGTGTAAGTCGCCAGGCAATTACAAGGGGTAAGTTAACATAGGATCATTCGGAGACCTTAGTGTGGCAAGTCAAGAGGGTAAGCTGAGCACATATATTCTATGTTTGTACTCATTATTATTATTATTATTATGTGCAGCAGAGGAGGGTCGGGTTTTCCTTGCACAGTCACACCCTAGGGATCATCATTAGCTGAGATACCCTTGTCCCCTCATCACGCAACCCAGACAGTGAATGGGACTGGCTCCCAGGAAGCGCTGCTTAGTCAAACCCACCAAGAACCTTGCACAAATTGTGGAGACTCCTGAACACATTAGCCTTCTGCATTGCACAGACTGTTGTGTTTAAATCTGGGACTCTCCTTATCTTCTTCTTAAATGCCTCATTTTGAAACCATCAATATCTCATACACAACAAAGGTTATTTCAGAGTAAATTGTCATCATATTTGACATTTAAAAAAAGATAAAAGGTTCATTAAATGTTAATTGAATGGGAATTAATAATTGAATATGATGATATGATTGTCAAATATTTATAAATACTACTAATTTTAAGATGCTCTGGTAAAGTCAATTAGGCTTACAGATAGCAGTCATTCAAGTGTAATTGGTGTCTGATGTGTGTGTTTGTATACATTGTCATGTTTGGAGACCCAGCAGTCCTATATCACATTAATGCTCAACGTGGCTTGGAAATCGAAATTTGTATTCTATGAAAGCCATTGAAACAATTTAAGAGGTATTTGCATCTGGTCTTATATCAATGAAACGCTTGTTACACAACATCAATTTTTCACATGATAGCAACACACATGTTGTGGTCCTGTGGCGACATGGAGAGACAGCAATCGGCAACATACCAAGTTTATATGAATTTGACCTAAACTGCTAAACTAATCTGTTCAAAGAGTGTCTTCGGGTTATAATTCACGTCAGTCACTATGACTAGGGTAAAACTTTTAAAATTTCGAAAAGGTGAAAAAATAATAACTTTTTGACGTGTTAGAATTTTTGGAAGTTAGTGGTTAATGTTAGAATTTGAAATTGTAATTGGTACCAAAAAAGAAAGCAAATTCTAAATTATAGAGGTAAAATAAATTTTCCCGACACGTGGTAACCTCGAAATTTTAGAACTACAAAGTTTTGGAAGTTTTACTGTACTACTATTTTGTGATGAGAGCTTTCCTCCTGGCTTATACAGACATATCCAAGACAATTCTTGAAAGGACACATAAAAGATATTCAGTTGATGAAGAACTAGCAGCAATGGTTCTGGATTACAAAGTTGGTTTTCCTGGGATCACTATTATAACTAATAATAATAACTTTATTATCCGATTACAGAAAATTTATTTTTAACTTACACGGGTGGCTGTTGCCGCCGAGCAGCACCAATTACCATTTTCAGCTGGGCCGACTGAGACAAGTGGAGTTAAGTACCTTGTCCAAGGGTACAACATGGGCGCCGCTAGCTAGGATTGAACCCGTGACCTAACCATCATCGGATCATGAGTCTGATGCCTATCACATCCTAATGGTTTGGTGTTTTGTGAAAATTTGCTGAAGTTCATGTTAATCCCTGGATCTCACATTGCCTTATTGTTTTTCCAGGAAAAGAGAAAACAGGAAGCCACCAGAGAAACAGAGAGATTAAAGCTATTTGAAAACAGACTGAGTGCTGAAAGGGATTTGGTAAGAACTGTTTCGATAACAAGACCAGTCATTTTCTTCTTACTATTGTAATAGAGAGGGGTGACAAAGTTCAGACTTACAATGAAACATATCTTTGAACTGGACTTAAGGAACACGCTTGGCTGATTTGATTACCAATCTTTTAGCAGGTTACATCATTGTTTGTATTTTACCTACATTGATTGAGAATCATGCCTGGTTTATCAGAAATGAACACACTTTGTCAACACGGATATGTTATGTATACACTGAGACCAGGCTTTTGAAGGGTCACTCAATGGAATACGTATAATATGGTACTTTTGAATCCTTGGTATTCTCAGCAGTTAGGTGAAATATCCATTATGATTGATAATGCGCAATGCTTGATTATTGACATTTTTTGCAGCGACTTGCTGAAAATAAAACATGCTAAAATTCGGTACTTCAAAACTGATCAGAAATGTGGAATAACACTTAAACGTACTACCCCGTGGGGCTTCCGGAGAGTGACGTGGTGTCACTTAGATAGAATAGGGCCTCGGTAACCCAATGCTTGTCGTATAAGGCGACTAAAATGGGGATCTTTTG
>JAUELE010005673.1:0-17015 GCA_031471655.1 Diodora aspera
TGCACTTTCAGTAGTAATGGATTTTCGAATTGACCGATCATCTGAGTACACACAGAGCATTGCTCTCATTATTGGTGCCTGTGACAAATAACGCCGAAAAATGTGTATTTCAATATATTGTAGATCAGCAGTTTGTTTTGTTCAGGTAACATCCCCAATAGGTTTCTTTAAAACGATGTTCCCGACTTTTGTCGCAATGTGCCCACCTTATGGTATGACAAGTCTTAGCTCAAAATCGTCAGGTACAACTCGAAAAGGGTGTGGCCACCTGCCTGACAAGAAAAAAAAAGAATTGGACAGCCACCCTCGCCCACCTAAAAAAATGTGCCATGACCCATCAGTGGGCTATAGCCCACTCGTGACTCTGGTTAAAAACAAGAATGGGTCCTATACAGCTTGCTTCATGTCTCGCAATAGACTTTTACGAATCCAGTTTGAACACAGAGCTATTCGCCCTTGCCTCATCAACATCTCTGACATGACGGGATGGCTGTCATTGCAGGGGAGCTAACTCTGTAATAGTGGACGACTTTAAAAACACATGTCGGTCTCCATGACAACGATACCTCTAATCACGACCATAATGTTTAAATAAATACTATTGCCAAATATGTGCAAGTAATTGCAAATGACTTTTAGTTGTATTAATCATCAACTGTTTGTGACAATTAACCTATTAATTAACTGATATTATTTCATAAACATACGTCATATAGTTCTCGTAAGTATTGTAGTTGTGAGGCGGTGGACTTCCGGCTTGTGTTTTTGCTCAAGTTGATTTGACACTGAGCTACTTCATATCATCATCGACATAAGTGCTCCCAAAATACCCGTTCACGAGGGACTGTATCTACTGTTTTGTGTGTATATGTATGCTGAAATTTGTGGAGTTGTATTTCCGAAAAGGTTAAATCTATATTTCGGTAAAAAAAAACAAATTACCTATTAAGTTGACATTCTAAAATAACCTAATTGTCTTACATTAATATTGTTAGTCTATCTGTCGTGTAGAACAGCCGTTTTTCTCAAATTCATGTAGTTTGTACCAATGTTCTTCTTTTGGATAATGTAGACAAGAAATTATAAAAGCAGAATTGTACCATCTGCTGTTCATTTCGACCGGCGATAAGAAAAGTAGTTTCTCATGTCGTGTAAGCAGTTCAACATTAATTGATTGAAACCAGAAATCTAGAAGTTGTATATATCAGGTATTCCCAAGTATCTGACGATATGAATAGTCAGTAATATGAATAAAACCCCACTAGTTGTTTTACCTTTCTGCAACGGGTTAGAAATGTTTGAGGTTGCAGCGGTCTTTCATCTTCGTCAACTATCGATCTCGTCTCCATGATTTGTATGTAATAGATATAGAATTTCTTCCCTTTGCTTGACCAGTAAGGCTTTTCTTTGGTAACACCTTTGATCAAAGAGCACCATTATTTCAATTTCCCAAAATGTATATATTCCCCGAATGGACCTGCTCATGTGTGTGTTGTCATCACTCATTAAAGACGGATCAAGTCTACAACAATACACAACGAAACAGTGGGCAGAGCACGGAGGTAATGTAGTGTCAACACGGACTGTACGAATAGCATGCAGCTCATCACAATGTCTATTCAAGTGCGAAACGTCCGCAAACTCTTGATTACAACATCCTCTCATCATGTGTTGACGTCAGCTCACATCAGTCTGCCATTCTGTAATCCTCATGTGTTACGGAAAACAAAATGACGCATAGATGTCTATTAGTCATCTTCATCAAACATGAAATGGTCATTGTCCCTTGCATGCTTGTTGATTCCGCAGCCATCTTGACACAATCGGATTTCCATTAGACAAGCTGAGGAAACACCTCACGCCCCTATCGTAGCCATTTTGATAAGACCGGCTTCAGTCCTGCGCAAACTAAATGCAAGACGAAAACTGGTTTTGATACGACTTTAAGGAAAGATAACTCTGATTTGTGGTTGCTCAACCGGAACTAGGTTGTTTGTTGAGACTTTACATGATAATATTCGGGGGAAGCGAAGTTGTTACGAATGATCCTGCTGGTGACTGGAGCTGTATGTGTTTCAAAAGCCAGTTCAGTCAAACTGTCACCCGGGCTTTTGGGGGCGAAAATGAAAGTAAACATGTTTGGGTTGCAAATTTCTGTATTCAGCTTAGGGTTATGTATTGCATCTCATAAAGATGTTACATTCCAGCATGCCAGAGTACATGTATGTCGTATAGGGCATCATCCCGTCCCGTGGAGGCGTGACCCGGCGCACTTTGCGGTTTTGCATGCAAAAAATAGATCCACAGATTTATGCCTGCCTCACATAGCACTCATATTCACCAAAGTGTTAATCGATGCGTGAGAGGTCACGGGAATCTATATGACTGCCTGAGTGAATTTCCGGTAACAGAAGCCATTGCATGGAGCAAGGAGGTCACCATCATTGAAAACATTCTGAAGTGGGAAGTTCGACATCTATTGCTCCAGATTGAACGTTGATTCGAGTCATGCAGTCATTATGGTATGCGCTGATCATAGTCAGTGAACTATCAAACACACCAAGCAGACAATCCAACTTCACACGCTTTATATTAAAAGATTTGTTTCCACATGGCCTGAGTTGGACCCAGCAGGAGTGATTCTTTCACCCAGGTTCAGGACCGGTTTGGGAATCCGCGGGGCCCAATTGGAGATACTTTGGCGGGGCCCAATGTAGTCCGAGTTTCTGGCTCTAAATAGTGACCAATAATACATTTTCGTGATGGGATATGAGCCGTACATTCGAACTGGGTCCAACTGGCAGCTACCGAGGACACATAACTCATTTTAAAAAGAGCCCCTATAGCGCCGTGCTCCCTTAGGCGCGGGGTCGAATTCGAATTCGAAGCAAGACGTGGACAGGTACACCCAGTAAAAGCATAAAACAAATAAGGCCAAGATCGGGCCCACTGTACAATCAGCTTAAGACCGGCCCTGTCCACCTTACCAGTTGAACTGCGGTCCCTCAGAGCTTCAGGAAAACAAGTGAACTTTAAATTTACTTGGAAACAATTTGTTCGGTATATTTGTCAAACAAATTGCTGATTTGTTTCATTTCAAGACGCCAAGAGAACCGACAATCGATGGCGCAGGGTATGTTCTGTGGTGTATCACATTATGCAAAACACTCGGCCCGGCAACGAGGTCTTCGGTTCCAGGAATGTATTCCCATTCACAGCACAGTGAAGCAAAACTATCACAAACAATTATCTGAGTTTATCTGCTATGAGAAATAGACATGCCACTCTCAATAATCTTCAGACACAGGAATGAAAAACATCATGACTGCAAAAAAACTGGAGAAGATCCATAAACTGTCATTTCTTCTCTGTGTTGGCAACGTTGTTGCGCGTATATTTAATTAATCTTCTGTCAGTTTGGTGATGCACCACAGTAATGGGGAATTCTGTAGGAGTTTGAGGCAAACATATTTCATTTGTTGTAAATGGTTTGGACACCATGATTTGAAAATAAACGAAATGTGGTTCAGTTTCGAAACGTGGAACGTAAACGTGAAATGTTTTTTATCAGATGGTAAGAAGTTGCGTCTCTCACATTGCTGTGATTAAAATACCGTTAGTCGTTAAACGGTTTGGTGTTTTCCTATCGGTACACGCGTCAGAAAACTGACATTAAGATCAAAATTCACCATGGCAGCGAAGATACACCTTGCGATGGAAATGTCAGAAACAACGTGGGTTCTTTTGACGATATTTGTTGAATGTTAGTAGATGAGCAAATGTTATGTTTTTCTGTCAAAACATCTTGTAACATCTTAACAATGTTGGTTGCTTTCACGTTGTCTCAAGTTATCTATCTATATGTTTTCTCTCATACTGTGTTAGTGTCTCTTATCACTCTGTATGAGACGTCACCTGTTTACCAACAATCATCACTCTATACTGACGCAAACGTCACCAGTGTCTCTCAACATTCATCATTCTATACTGACTCAAACGTGACCAGTGTTTATCAACATTCATCACTCCATACTGACTCAAACGTCACCAGTGTCTCTCAACATTCATCGGTCGTTTCTGACTCTCAAACATCTCCAGTTTTTCTCAACATTGTTCACGCGTTTCGGACAATCAAACGTCATCAGTGTTTTCACCATTCATAACTCGTTCACGAACATCAATTACTGTTTCACAAATACTTATCCCTGTCTATCAACATACATGTTGGTCAACATGCATCAGTCTTAATCAAGATAATATATACTTTCTCATTCGTCAATGTTCCTCTCTCTGTCAATATTCGTCAATGTTTGTCAACATGCGTCACGGTTTGTCATTAGTCAATATTTTGTCACTGTTTGTAAACATGTGTCACTCTTTGTCAACGTTCATCCCTATTTATCAACATTCGTCACTGATTGTCAATATTTGTGTCACTGTTTGTGATTTTATGTCACTACTTGTCAGCAATTGACTCCGTTTGTCAACGTACGCTACTGTTTGTCAACATTTGCGTCACACTTTGTGAAATTTTGCGAAACGGTTTATCAACATTCGTCAAAGTTTGTCAGCCGTCCCCACTCTCTTTGTCAATATTCATTACTTTTTATCGTATGTTCTTGGCTTCTACTCATCATTCTGGTTTTGTTGTTTCTATTCTTGTTTAATGCTTGTGCTGAACTAATTGTGCTGAGTCCCCGGTTGATGCGAGTCACACGTTTTACCAACCTAACTCATCACTCTGTAGTTTACCTTCGATTTGCGTGGGCAGTATAGTTTTGACGTACTCCGCCGCGTATGGACAAAATTGCTTTTGCCGATTTGAAAATGGGTTAACACATTAGAAACTTTAAACAATGATTCGAAGATGTCTCCCGAAATAGAAAAATATAATGAAAGTTAAATCTGGAATGGCAAAAGGCTTCTCGAACAAACTTAATTACAGCGGGTAACCAGTTCTCGTCCCCGCCTTCATGGCCGACTGCTACAATTAATATGGGTGCTATGTTATCTGTATGTAAATGAGCGCGGTGTGAACGCCTGCTGATGGAGCACTGGCGGTGTGGTCTGGCTACAGTCCAGTTGCTCAGGTTCAGGCAAATCTCTCGGCAAATAACTCACTCCTAGCTTAAAACCTTTAGAAACGGCATTCTAGAGCAAACACAATTAGCAAATGGTTTGATGTCCTATTGCACCATCCATCTCCTGGCCCAATGAATATCCAATAAATATTTTAAACGGTTAAAGGCCACTTAAACTATCCCTTTTCGTCTAAGAAAAATTCTAATCCTCCAAATTGAGTTTAGACAGTAGAAAATGAGCGCATGAGAAAGTGAACGCCGGGCTTTCAAGTAGGACGCGGGCTAGTTTAATTGATGAGCAGTTCATTTCAGAAGAACTTGGCAGTGCTTTATCTCCAGGGACGTAATCTGTCCTTTAAACTATCCACGCTGTTCTGCACTCGGCGGATTCTGATGAGTCCTATCATCACGTCTATTGACATTCGGGTCAACCTCAAAATACTATTATTTACCCATCACTGCAGCCAGGCGGTGACATGAGTCTGTCTTCCAAGCTTCTGGAAGTCTCCCCACAGACTGTCATTATCCAATAGATAGCGGGGGGATTTGTTTAAGGACGCCTAGGTGTTGCATGACACGAGAACAATATTTTAAAATTGCAGTCCCAACAATTCGTGTCATCCGATAAAAAAAATAGAACAAATGTGAAGGTAAAGAAATGTAAACGCTCGAAACTATTACTGTCAAGGGGGAGAAGAGTCCTAAATCAACATAACGAAGCTATTGAGAAAACATTTGTTATATGAGTAGGCACGCAGCCGAAACCGCCGAAAGTTACAAGTTGGACATAAGACGAATACCACATACGATAATCATCAGAAACCAGTCTCACATAAACATGAAAACCATCGTTGCACAAGACGATGAACATCAGAAACCTTTGCCACACAAGTCGATGAAAATCAGGAACCATTGCCATACACGACGATAAGCATTAGGAACCACTGCTACACAAGACGATAAAAATAAGAAACCATTGCCACACAAGACAATGAACATCATGAACCATTGCCATACAAAGGGATGAACATCAGGAACCATTGCTGCACAAGACGATAAACATCAGAAACCACTGTTACACAAAACGATGAACGTCAGGAACCACTGTCACACAAGATGATACACATTGGAATCCAATGCTACACAAGACGATCAACGTTGGAATCCATGGCTATACAAGACGATAAACATCGGAATCTATTGCTACACAAGACGATAAACACGGGAATATATTGCTGCACATGACGATGAACATCAGGAACAACTGCTACGCAATGATAATGACGTTTTTCGAAATTATTAGTATATTTTCGAAACCTTAAAGTTGCTGGTTCTTAATGCAGATATGAGATCACACATATATGACTGTGGGTCAAACAATTGATTGCACATTTATGTTATGCCAGTGTTTACAGTGTGCAGTTATATGTGCAAGACTGGTGTTGTACTTCTTTTCAGCTAATCCTTACTGCTGAAAACGTCAGATTACTGCGTACGCAAGTTTACTTACGGTTCAATGTTAATAACATAATTATTTGTCACATGAATACGTTAACGCTGCAAGCTCCAATTATCTAGGATGCGATAAGTGTATTAATTATACGAAAAAGCTGCTGAAAGTCACACATGTAACTCACGTGCAACACGATATAAAATGAGTCTGACTGCAGATATGTTACACACGGGATCCCGCTGAGTGCCGTAGGGTTTGCGATATTGGACCTTTGCTGGTGTTTCCTGGCTCTAGCCGCTGTCAGTCGACGGCATCGCTCGCAATGGGACCCCAGGGTATGTAGTCGACCTGTGGAATTATAAAACAAAAGGACACCCTTCTAAGTTTCTCACCACAGAGCGAGTTATTCCACACGTACACTAGGCAAGATAAAGATGGACATTCCCTGTAGATAATGACTACTTGTGTGTACTGAGACAGAGCACGCGCTGGATGCCAGGTACAGACTCCACCTTAAACACAGACCAGTCAACAGCTGTAAACCTATACTTTTCACTATACATACAGCAGAAAAGACTGTTCTTTCCGGAAACAGAACGAACAACGGAGGCGTGTTGAAACTTCTTTATAAGCTCTGGTTCCCTTATCAGTTCCACTGTAGAATCGAAGCCTTCGACCCGGTCATGTGAATTGTAACCCATATACATGTATATATCTCTTTTTTTATGGAAACGTATGCGTTATTTTAGTTACTTTCCATCGCGTTTTGGCATTGAAATGTATTTTAATTGTTCCTATCAGAGTTTCTTCCCATTATATATCAAACGAAGGTTTGCTCCTAGGTCTGTAGTAACGAATTTAATTCATGAAATTGCCCTGCGGTGCTGCTAAACAAGGAACTGAATATCCTCTCTGCGGGGCGTCCACGTGATTCTCATTCAGACTGTCTCGCCCGAGGAACCACATGCAGTATCACGTTTACTTCCTTATTAATAACCGGAGTTCTTCCCTTGCACCCAAACATCTGTAGTGGACACGTGCACAGGCATGAGTATCTCCACGCCATCATATCCCCCTTACATTCCCCACGTCCGCCGCTTTTCCCCTCCTCTCTTTCACCGGGCAGAACACGTACGAGTCTCTCCCAATCCATCTCACGGCGGCGTCCCAACCTTCTGGTCCTTCTGTGTGCCGTAGAGTGTTGGTATGGATGGACTGGTCAGGCGGTCCGAGATGGTATTGTCGGCAGTCTGCAACAGAAAACACCTCTGGTTTACATAACGTGCCCAGAAACCCCCAGCCGGATATGTAATTAACACAGAGTAAATGACACTGTTTCCCTGAAGTCTATGTTCTATCACGTTGCCAGAATATAGTTAAGATCGACATGTTATCATTGAATATTAATTCTGTTCGTGTCCAGGAGATGTATGCCCTGCTTAACATTACGTCTTGTGTTCTTTAAGAACGGTCGAGGTTGTTGGACGTCCCATATGTAGTATTAAAGTAAGGAGAGAAAAGTGGAGTCGCCAGTTCAGTGACTCTTGGGTCTGTCCTGCCTGCTGCTGGTGTGAACCTGATCGATAATTTGTCAGATGCCCACCAGCGAGGTCCGATATTGCTCTCTAACTGACCAGACAATGCCATAATGAAATTGTTGGCACCTTCCTTGTTCTGGCACTATCGCAAGTCTAAGACAGGATCTGCGTACGCTTCCAGGTTAGTGAAGTCGTGTTGTCCTCAGTAATGGTCATCCAGTGACACTTAGATGGTCATTCTGTGATCAAGTTGTTCTTAGATCATCTAAGTAATGGTTATCCTTATCGCAAAGGCATCGGCGTCATTTAGGGTAATTATTATAATCATTAGTTCGTTGGCAGATTTGAGAAACAAAAGCATTGTTCTGTTTTGTAATGATCAATCCAAGCTGGAAATCATACATAAAGCAGGGGCTTGTGTCCATACTGTAGTAATAACCACACAGGGAAGCACTTTTCACTTTCAGAGATTGTGTAAATATTTCCTCAACACAGCCGGTTTATTCCACTTCCAGGATAAAACAAATGTACTAATGTGGTCGATAAAACATCACGCAGGAAATTTCGGTTTGCATATATGGTTACTCTTTATGATGCAAACAGGAAAGTGGATTGAATCTAAATTTACAAAACTCCTTTTAACACCATAGCAATCTTTTGAAAACCATTTCACATCATTGCAATTTGTTAAAAACCCTTTCACACCATTACAATCATTTTATAAAGCCTTCTCAGGCCATGATGGCCGTTTTGGCTTTTCCCTGGGTAATTAATTACCAACAAAATTGCATTTCTTATTATTGCTCTAAATCGACAGTGATTCATCGTAAGTGTCTGCACATGTATACCTTTATGGAACTGTCAAACATCAATTGAGTGTTCCGTACACAGCTCTACGAAAAAGTAGAAGTGTTTTGGTTTTCTATCTTATTGACCAGGAAAACAGTTCAGTCCATTTGCTGATTACCGCTGCTCTGCTCGTGTCAGAATAGCACACAGGAACACTAATACAGACTGTCACACTGGCCAGATTATACACATGAGTAACATCTACAAGTAAAGACTCACACACAGACCAGTCTATACACATACTGTTATATCTACACAAGTATAGACTCCCACACTGACCAGTCTATACACATACTGTTATATCTACACAAGTATAGACTCCCACACTGACCAGTCTATACACATGCTGTTATATCTACACAAGTAAAGACTCCCACACAGACCAGTCTATACACATACTGTTATATCTACACAAGTATAGACTCTCACACAGACCAGTCTATACACATGCTGTTATATCTACACAAGTAAAGACTCACACACAGACCAGTCTATACACATACTGTTATATCTACACAAGTATAGACTCTCACACTGGCCAGTCTATACACATGCTGTTATATCTACATAAGTATAGACTCCCACACTGGCCAGTCTATACACATGCTGTTATATCTACACAATTATAGACTCCCACACTGGCCAGTCTATACACATGTTGTTACATCTATACAAGAACAGACTCGAACACATTTGCCACTCTATACACTTACTGTTATATCTATACTAGTATAGACTCCGACACTGGCAAGGTTATACAGGTGCTGTTCCATCTATGAGTAGAGACTCCCGCACAGACCAGTCTATACACATGCTGTTACATCGACACTAGTACAGACTCCCACACTTACCAGTCTATACACGCGTTGTTACATCGACACTAGTACAAACTCCCACACTGACCAGTCTATACACGCGTTGTTAGGTCTACACTAGTACAGAATCTCACACCGACCAGTCTATACAGGTGCTGTTTCATTTACACAAGTACAGCCTCCCACACTTGTCAATATAAACAGGATCACACTTCGTGATCATGATGCATGGGATGCATTTTCGCAATGCAAGCATCGCTACCTTCATACGTTTTACATGTCATAGCGATCATTGTAATGTACAAATACTGATGGAAACAAACTAAGAAAACGAAGATACATGTGAGATAGTATGGTCTACGTACAATGTATCCTTCATGTCTCCGGGTGACCCTTTGACATCGATGCGGAACGCTTGAGAAAATGTTGATTAAAACTAAGGGTTCCTTTATTTCTGTCCGTCAGTATATGCATACATGATATACGACCGATGATATTGAAGCAGTTCAACTTCTGCTGTTTACAGTTGTATATCGCAATGTGCATTTGTTGCAAGTAGTAAGCACACTAAATCTTTGCTTCTCTGTCTCTGAAGTGACAAATTGACCGTGGGTTATGCCGAGTGAAGCATGCTCTAGCCACACACCAGTTAACGTGCAGTTCTCGTGTCAATCAAACCCTCCATGCTGCAGCTAATTGGTTTCTCCGTGGCGAGCTGCAAGAGGACGTTCTTGGGGAGGGCGATTGTCCAGTTGGACGGACCGCAAGCGGAATCAACGCTTATCGTTTTCAGATCGATAAGACTAATTCCGCGTAATGAATAGATTTGAGCGGTTCACTGTGTCATAATTTCAATCTACGCCGTAATAGAATCAGCATTCGAGACTTTTAAAATAGCATTAGGACTTGTTGTGATTGGTGGTGGACGGACGAAATTATATAGTAGCCTTATTTAATTAGGATGCCTATACGTGTGAAGGAATGCGCGTGTGCGTAGGGGGAGTAATTACGTTCAGCAAGATGTGTAAAGCTAATTTGGGTAAAGTGATTTTCTATGTCTCTCTTTGTCGTAAGGTTTTGGTTGTATTCGCGTGTTTTCTGAACTAACACAACGGTGGTCAACTGACATTTCCATGCATACATTTTCTTTGCGTAGTATCACGCCGTGATCAATGTCATGACTGCATCAGACAAAGTCAAATGTAGACGCATCTTAAGCTTATTATTATGCAATTCCTTATAAAAAAATAAATGGTTGTTTGACATTCCAGTTTGATACGACCTGATACGAGTATACAGAGAAATACGATATTTTCTTACTGCAAATCAAAGACCATTCACAGGAACCGACAGTCGCGCTATATTTCTATGTTGTTACTGTGTGTTTATGTTGTCACGTGATGTTTAATATATTGATAAATAATTAGGCGCCCGTTTTATTACAACATTTTGTCCCGGGTTGGATACTTTGGAGTTAAGCCTTACCCTTCTCTGTCGCATGGGATGCTTTGAGTACTGCACTTGCTCTCCGAACCTCCTCCAAACTTTTCTGCAGATCACACTGCAGGCTGGGCTCTAAATACTTAAAACATAATTCATTAAAGAGAGGGGTGATGTAACTGGCTGATAAAGCCTGGTAATTAGCGATTGGCACGAGGCTGGATCACTGCACTGGGAGTGTAATCACCCATTCTGTTCTCAACTTCACAGGTGGAGCAGAGGGGGCCTGAAGCGCACTACATCGGACCAATGAGATGTTTCTTTAGCTGAGTGGCGGCTACTTTAGTCCAACCCAGTGACCTGACCACTACCTTCACTCGTTCTCTCATTCCATCCCTATTACCATCCTTCCATTCATCGGCAAACTCCGAGGGCTTCTTGGTGAAGCCAGCAACAGCCTCGACTACTCTTAATTCCACGGCGAGGATTGCTCTGTGTGCCTACCCTGGTGGCAGCGGGGCTCCGCTCTCTGATCAAGTCACATGCTGAAGGAGTGTTTATAGTGAATTCCCTAAACCAAGATGAATATTTGATGCGTTGACGGTGAAGAGGTACAGCAGCTGGATGACGGCCATTACTACACAGCATGCAGCAGCTACAGCACCTACACAACTACTGGGAGATCGTATGGTTGAGATGGAGGCACATGTTGCCTCTGGTCCTACTCTGCACACTCTTGTCATCTGCAGGTAAGCCACTTTTCTGTTCTTCAGATATAAACTATCTAGAACTGTTATCATGCTGTGAGCTAGCCCCGCCCACACTGTATTTATATTCTCGCCGATCGCACTTAACAATACTGTCTGGCTTGTTGACATACATATATACCTGAATATCAGCTACCATTTAAGTAGTTTTATAACCCAAATGAAAATCTCAACAGTCTGTTCAAACGTTAAAGGTGTATAAGACCCAAACTCCTTAATATCAAAATGTTTAAAAGTAAACTTAACTCTAAATAAAAATGAATATGCATTTTACATCGCCTTTAATTACATAATATAAAATCAGCTTAAACTTAAACTCAAAATTGCGGCGCATGTTAGTTTGAAACCTACATCACTAAATAATCTTGTATAACGTATGTTTATATACATTCTGCCCCTGTCATGTACAAGATAATAAGACGTTTGGTACATGTAGCATGACTGTCATGTCACAAAAGCATTGTTTGTCACTATATAAGTAAGTTTTGTCTGCTGTTTGTCTATTGATTACTGCAGCTACCGAGTTGATTTCAGACATTCACATACGATATTTGAATATAACGTTTTCGTTGACATCGAAAGAACTTGTTTCAATTGATGTGCGTATATGAGTACATAGAAATAATAAAAAGGTTATTTTTGCCATAATCATCTTGTTATTTAATATCTAGCAGACTGTTATTAAACTTATTATGTTAAGACAAGTCATGATAATTTTGTTTATCAATAAGTACAAATCATTATCTCCGCATTCGTGTGCACAGCCAAATTACAAAATATTGATGTAAATAAATTGATGTATAACATACCAACAATGTCACTGGCTAAACGAACTCTCGGTTGTAATGACTGTCGGTATGAGACTGTCATCATAGACCTGTCACTACATCTGCAAATAATGCGTTGAATGTACAGACTATTTAACTTTACAAATGGACCATTATCTACAAGACCTGATATTGAATTCAGGCCAAATTTCGTCTGTGATATTTTCTGTGCAAAGTATTTAAAGTTGCACCAACGCGAATCTGTGTTGTCTTCCTTCAACTTCGTAACACATTTTTTATCACACTCGGTGAAACGATTTGGTTTGGGCTTGTGTATTTTCATTTCACACCACGCAAAGACAGTCGGGTAAGCATGCGGCTATTTCAAACCATACAATAACTCAGCATTTCAATATAGAAGTCTGTGGAAATTTTACAAATATGCTGTTGAACTGACACCGAGTAAAGTTACTCTCGGCACAGAAATTCCCTTGGTCGACTAATATTACTTGCGATGCACACTTTGTACAAAACTCCAGCAAAGGATTAAATTATTTCAAAATAAATAACGTTCTAATAATTGTCGATTCTGCAATATGTACACTAAAAGTAAATAATATTGTGTATATATGTGGTGTAATGGTTTATGGCGGTCACTGGGTCCGAGGCTATTTTTCTGTCTGCAGTCGGACACCTCGATGGTGTCCCAAGAGATGAGCGCTCTCTAATCTTCCGCTGGTATCACATGGAAGAAATAAGGTATTGATTTCTCAACACTTCTAACTAAGCTGGTTTACTCCCTGACCATCAGGTAAATACATTATTGTGCAGCATCGTTCTTCACACGTTGCGACATCTTCTGGTTTCAGCATTGCCCTGTCAAAAGGATACTGTCAGCACGAACCCACTTCCACAGCCGAATTAATTCTTAAAACAAATATCTCATTTAATTAAATTTGTAAATTAATTTAGACGTCACATTTCTAAACAAGACTCTCAATAGTCTTCCAGCATTTATAAATATCAAACAGGAGTTCGGGAACTCAAACACAGGGCTTAAGCAGCAGCGGATGTATGATTTTATTATGGTTTGGGTTTGTTTGTTGTTTTAGTTGTGTTTTATTTTATGGGGGTGTGGGAGGTGGCTTACTTCACGATGCATTGAGGCCAATCTGTGTTGAATTTTCCACGGGAGGGGGGGGGCGCAAAGGGGCATCCTTCCCAGGAACATTTTAGAATCTGAGATGCTCCTAAAAGTGTTTGTTTATGTTTTGTAGCAAAATACCGATTTTCTCTTTTGTTGAAACATACCCGATAACTCGTTTTCAAAGGAACCGTTATTGGGATAGGGGGCGTTCACCGGGCTCGCCACCTCCTGAATCCGTTAAGAACTCATCGTGTTTGGTTTCCATTGTTTCATGTTGTACGTTACCCCCAAAAAATAAAGTTCGTTTCTTTTTGAAAGTTTCAAACAATTTCAACCTAATTACATCGATCTGAAGAGTTAGTGAAGGTTTTACCTTAAGTGGACTCTTGATTGTATATTGCTGACGTCAGAAACACAACTCAGTTTACGCCGGTCCTCTGACGGCAAAACGCAAACAAGCATATGATTTCATTACAATTTCGCTTAACTTGTGTAAACCTCTGTTTGTTCTACCTCGCTCCAAAATTCACTGTTTCGTGCTTGTACCCCGCGGAAAGTGATGAGATGTTTAAAGAGGCGCTGTTACCTTCGACGCCAATGTGGTTACGTTTAACAGAACAAACACCAACGTCTTGAAATGTTCTTGCAGTATAACCCTGGCCCGTGCTATATTCATTAACAATTCTCCAACTGATGTAACGATGATAATTTGGCAATCAGTACCAATTTGTTTGTGGTCGTCAGTTTAGTTCCCCCCTATTTCATCTCACGATCTGCAGTAACTGGAGCGGGAAAACGTGACTTAAACCGGCCGCCTGTTTGTTCCCCTCATATTTCAGAACCAACAACTTCGGATAACATTGCATCTCGGTCACTCTGGACTTTCTACTGTCTTCACAACGAAGACGAATTTCTTTCTGGTCGGCGCGACAATTTACGCTTAAACGGTAAACTTTCGCCAGCTAAATTCAGTTATTATATTGTCCAGGGAAATGATCAAGTTCCTCGTCTTCAGGTGATGTCAAAAATAACGACATTAAACCTTTTTTAGGCCCCCATTAAATGACATTAGCGCAGTGACGAACTCTTTATTTTTGCTTTGGTGTTGGAAACGTACATGTTGCATTTGAATTTAGGAGTGTGTAATTGTTGATCTCACAGATTCTAGAGAGAACTTTGTAATGCATGAATATTTAAACATTCAATATTGTGTTATGTCATTATCATCGGAATTATCTTTAATGATCATTGGGCGTCATTAAACCCGACATAGTTTCACCTACATGGTCGAGCTCTAATTCAATATTATGCATTATTCTGATTGTTGCGTGCACTGGCAACATATTTCGCCTTTTCAGAAGCTGATGGCAATTTAAATGAATGTTAGTTTGAAAAGACATTAACGTTTTGTCGTCAGCCAGCGATTTGCTTGCTCTCCAGTACTCATCTGTGCCAGATCATCAGCAGAGAATTGGTGATTAATACCGATCACAAAGAGTAAATCATATTGATAGTTAATGACTGTTATACGTCACAGATTTATTGATGTACAGCAAGCGGTTTGTGTTGAAAGTTATAAAACATGGCCGTATGGTATTTGATTGCAAACCATGTTTCAAAACATGACATAATGCATTTTCTGAGTTTATGTCTATTTAGGAGCGTTGTAAATAACCAATGACGCACTAGCTATGAATAAAAAGCAATAGAAATATCAATGTAAAATAAACAAATATTTATTTTCAACTTGCATTTAGGTGTGTCCACACATATACCAGCTCTGTGCGTATGATAAGTGTTTATGCCAATAACATAAATACCCAGTTGTCTTCTACAGTCACTGCTTGTCAGCAGGGACCACTGTAATCGACATATTGATAATGGTGAAAGCAACGTTTCTTGAAAATATGAATCCCAAAATAGCAAAATGTGTTAACTGTTTATACTATAACGATCGATAAACAAACTTATGTTAAACATGTTCACTCCATGATATAAAAAATGTGTTGAAAATGTTTAGTCTATAATAAAAAGAATATGACGTTTGCAAAATATCAACATTGGTTGTAATTGCAACACTAAACAATGATGACACCATGAAAACAATTAACTAAATACAACTTAACCTCGAACGTTTTGAAATTACTGGTTACTTCAGTGACTCAAATAACGTTTTGTATCCCTTTGACTTGATACCAAAACAAAATAATCGTCATCAACTCGGTGGAATGAAAACATTTGTACAAATGATAATAATAATGAAAATAAAAATAATCATAATAATAATGATAATAAAAGGTCACTTGTAGAGCGCATATTTATTATATCTGTGATCTGTGCAACCTTACTGGACCGTTGTCTTAGGTGTGAAATCGGAGACAGGCACTAGTTGTCCTTCCTGCACTCACTGTGCGCATGCGTGTGTGCTCTCAGTGTATTGCTTCCTCTTTCCATTTAGCAATAGTTCTTGTTATAAACTGACGATCACAAGAGAGTATATCGAAACGGTTTCGTCATTAACAATTTATCAATCATACTTGAAATCTAGTGCATAATGACTCCGCCAATGTATATGACTGACAATGGTTGAGTCATTATGCCATGGATTTCGAGAATGTTTATCCATAATACTGTTTGAGAACGATCCTGTTGACATTTAATGGTGATTATTGTATGTATCGGATCTGACATCTCGACAAAATGCTTCTTACACCTTCTAAATAATTTTGCATCACCTCGTGTTTTTCCAGCTTTTTAGGATTCCCATAAACTAATCGGTATACTTTCTTTTGATCGTCAGTTCAGTAAATCTTCCAGTTTGTCGTCCTTGTTAAGAATTTTAGGTGCAAGTAAAAATATGTGTGACATTAAGAAGTAATGTCTGACTCAAAAATATCGAGTAGCTCCTATCAGCTTACAGAGGCATATATGGATGATTAAGAGGCTGACAGTTGTTTTTTTTCTCTCTTGAGACATTTGCCATTGAAAATACAGTTTCCAATGTCGTTGTTTTATGCATAGACAGTACTTGTATGTGTGTCTATCGATCTTCTGGGTGTGTTTCGCTTATTTTGGTTTGTGTCTGCCCCGTGGTGTGAAAATATGATTTTACTGTTATTGTCACGTGTACATATAGGCGTATTTGCAGCAGACGGGAA
>JAUELE010005784.1:0-17014 GCA_031471655.1 Diodora aspera
CCTATCGGATATTTTACGAGAGTTTTGTCTAACAACATGAAGTATCACTTTTCGACATGTAAATACAAAGTAAAATTTAAGATTCTGAGGTATGAATGCTTAGGATCATTCAAGTTTATGATATGGAGATTTTATTTGCCTTCGTGTCTTAAGCGAGCCAAAACTGGTCACGCCAGGATATATTTATGTAATATTTTATAATTATAAAATAGATCTTGAAACATTCCAACTAGCCTTAGTCTCTCCCTTTTAACTACACGTTAATATTCTTGAAATTACACAAAAGTCAAACGTACCTTTTAAAAAAAATAATTATAAAATAAACATCATTTTGAAAAAACTAGATTGTCACATGTCAGAATATAAAACAAATAATTTGCAGAGAAAAATGACCCCAACCCTCCATAAAAGTCAATAGGTGTCTCCCTAGCTACATAAACGGTGATTTGAAATGCGAATACCTGTCATTTAGTTCGTCCTGAAATTAAATCAGATTTCACGGCGCAAGCCTGTGTGTGTAGGTATGTAATCCGAGTGAAATAGCAGCTGTATCTGATGACTAATACCATTGGACGTCTCCGACTCTATTTGCGTGCGTCTTGGAAATTTGATACTAATTTTATATTTGCAACTGAAGAAATACTTAACTGCTCTCACATATCCAGACGAAAGAGAAAAAGGGAGGACATTTGTAGAGTTTATATCCACTTTAGAATAAAACCTATAGTAACAAAAGTCGCTGTGAACCTATTTAGTTATGCAGTACTAGTCTTTTCAATTTTAATAAAGTTTGTAATGAACACCAATACCAACAATACACAACACCAAAGGGACGTATACCACAACTGGTAGCTGGCAGCGGATAATGTTGTAAATGCCAAAGGACAGGTAGTCACTACAACGTTTCAACAAACCCACTCTTTTTCATTGACAAATAGAATAATAATGTGTAAAATTAATATATAACTGCTCGAGTCTGTAATATTATAGTAACAGACATTCCTACATACATGCCTGCACATGCAAAGAACGTTTTAAATGGTCTTGATAAATTTGGTATACATAACGTGTTGGTATCCCATGCAACTGCGTGGCAATAGATCTATACATAGTTGATATACATGTACACATCCGTGTTATCGTTTAATAGTTATCCTATCTGAAGACACGCAACGTGTAAAAAACAATGAAATATGGGCAGTTGATTTACATACGTAATTCCTAAACGTGTCAAACTCCCCAAGCCTCTACTACTGACAGCATGGCATGCATGAAAAAGAAATCGATAGTGGAGGCGATATAGTTCACTGAAATATACTCAGGTAAGACAAAAGTGACCAAGCATAATGAGAAATAGAGAATAGCAAAGATAGTAAGGTTTTGTTCAAAAGCAGACTATAGCTGTAAGTTTCAACCAATGATGACACCTTGTAGATATTTCTGCTCCAACACCATGTGGTTTCTGTTGGAACTACTTTCGTCTTGATTACAATAATGAAATCAGAACAAATTTGTTTAACAGATGTGTGAGTGCGGTAAGCAGACCGCGGCTCCAAAACGCTGGGAGGTCTGCTGAGCAAAGAACACACAGAGTGACAGCAAGAAACGGGATCCGCCTCATTGTCAGAAGCCCCAATTGTCAGAAGCCCCAATTGTCAGAAGGCCCAGTACTCAGAAGCTCTATTTCAGAAGACCTGTTAGTTAGAACGCCCTATTATTAGAAGGCCCGATAGTCAGAAAACCAGATGTGGATTCGTGAGTGTGTGTGTGTGTGTATGTGAGGCTGTGTGTGAGGGTGTGTGTGTGTGTTAGGGTTAGGGTGAGGGTTAGGTTATCTCTCTCTCTCTAACCTGACGACCACCTCCACACAAAGCTTTCTAACTAACGGGCCTTTTGAGAATCGGGTCTTCTTTATAACGGACCTTCTGACAAAAAGGATGGCCCCCAAAACCCTAGTAAAACAGACCACGTAAAAAGTTGACTGTGCAAGTTGACATTGCCTCATCAAGTTACACATGGGCTAGCACGATACACATTAACTGACCAAGTTACACGTGGTTTGACCAAGTTACACGTGGGTTAAGCAAGTTACACGTGGTTTAACCAACCTTCACGTAGGCAGGCACGATACACATTAACTGACCAAGTTACACGTGGTTTGACCAAGTTACACGTGGGTTAAGCAATTACACGTGGTTTGACCAACCTTCACGTGGGCAGGCACGATACACATTAACTGACCAAGTTACACGTGGACCAAGCAGGATACACATTAACTGACCAAGTTACACGTGGACCAAGCACGATACACATTAACTGACCAAGTTACACGTGGACCAAGCAGGATACACATTAACTGACCATCTTACACGTGGGTTAAGCAAGATACACATTAGCTGACCAAGTTACACGTGGGCTAGCACGATACACATTAACTGACCAAGTTACACGTGGTTTATCCAAGTTACATTGGACTAGCACGATACACATTAACTGACCAAGCTACAGGTAGTTTAAGCAAATTACACGTGAGATCAGCACGATATACATTAACTGACCAAATTACACGTGGTTTGACCAACTTACACGTGAGTTAAGCACGATTACACATTAACTGACCAAGTTAGACATGGGTTCAGCACGATACACATTAACTGACCAAGTTATCCGTATTTTAAGCAAATTACACGTGAGTTCAGCACGATACACATTAACTGACCAGGAACATGTGGGCTGAGCACAATACACGGTAAACGCTGCTTGAACTTGTTACAGCTGGGATGTGTGAGTTACACATTCACTGAACACGTTGTTAGATATGATGTCAGCTGGGTAAGTACACGTGGGTTGAGCAAGTTAAATATTCAATGAACCCGCTGTTAAATGTCAGCTGGGTTAGTACACGTGGGTTGAGCAAGTTACACATTAAGAGCTAATTACATACTGGCTAAGTTAAGTTACACATTGACTGAGCAAGTGATATTGTCATGTCAGATGAAGTCAGATATAATGATTCACGATTTGAAGCCAGCTGTGCGGTCAGGTAACTAAAGTTCTGCTTCCAAGTCATACTTACCATGGGCAAACACACAGCCAATATTGTGTCATTGACAAGGAAACCAGACGTGGCACGTAGATGTATGTACATGTATACGTAGCATATTATCTCGTGTCTCGGGGTAATTGGAACAGTCAGTGAGGGAGAAAATCAGGCTTAAGGCCTACAATAATGAAGACCTCAATACATCTCCGAGCCAATCAGCAGATTCCGACTTGGTTTGATTAAAAATAAATCTAGGATACTTTCTATTTGCTTCATTAGGTTTACAATGAAAGCTAGCGAATTACTCACGGCAGAACAAGGAGATGTATAGAAGCGTATTAGAGAGCCCATCTGTTTACTTGTCTGTATGCAGAGGGACAGGGGGAGGGACGGGGAGGGACAGGGGGGGGGGACGGGGGAGGGACAGACCATTGACTTCACTTACCACAGAGTACGACCTGGACCTCCAAATTCAGCTTCAACTAATTAACGTGTTCAAATCAATGATGAAAACTCTCCTCCACGTATAAAATGTCAACACGTAATTTCTCCGAATCATACATGTATACACGTAACACAAATACACCAACACCTAATTAATGTTGTTGCAAGATAACACTGAACACGTTATCAAGAATCTCATAGTCGGGGTATTTATAGCAAACATTAATCTTCGAATTCTTCTCAACTCCAATGAGCTGAAAACCTCTCGCCTGTTTGTGTAAAACTATTTCATTCAGTTGTTTAAATGTCAATGGAGATAAAGTGTAGAGTCGGAAATCGTCGACGACAAATCGTCGTTGGGCGCGCAAACTAACGAATAAAGGGTTAGGGTTGCCCAATACCGCGACGACGGTTGGAACACGTTCAGTAATTATTCTTATCTTTAAATGGCTAATCAGGTACCCGAAAGAGTATTTTGACAAAACGTAAAAAAAAATGTTTTAAATCTGCCTTTGTTCCTCCTCCACTTGATATGTAATAAACAAAACAACAAGCCGTAGTTTCTTCTACACTTGATTTGTAATAAACAAAACAACAAGCCGTAGTTTCTTCTCCACTTGATATGTAATAAACAAAACAACAAGCCGTAGTTTCTTCTACACTTGATATGTAATAAACAAAACAACAAGCCGTAGTTTCTTCTACATGTGTGATTGGTATCCTCATGGAAGTCTGCAAAAAGAATGTATATATCTAGTGGAAAACATACAGAAACACATGTTGTACGATGCCAATGGTGATGCTTTATCTACAGCATTCACAAACCATGCCAGAAGGTTGACAGGGCGTGTGGTGATAATACATTCTACTGATATACTAGGGACTCTGCCCAACTGTAGTTGTATGGTCCTGGTGATAACAGTTATTTTATGCGATGTTTCGTGATCCCGTATGTTTTCTTTCAGTATATCGTAAATATCCTTCGTTTGTTTGCACATGTACTTTAAGCCAGTGATGCATTTACTGAAACGAAAGAGTGTTGTACATTTATTAAGTCGATGGATGAACGTTATCGAAGACCAATTTGCAGTAATATTTCCTTCAATAGTATTAAGCGTAAAGTAAATATTACGATTGATTGAACAGTTTATACAACCAAATACAGCAGCCTATAGAGTCTTAAGTTACGTGTTGTAACTGAGTCGTCAAGCCCCCATACTCAACGCCAGAATTCTTTCTTCATGTCTCGGATTAATGCTCGATTTATTTAAACGAGTGCTTTATTCACGCACTGGTCTCCCGGATCTCTGGGATTAGAGCTACTAATTCCTATTTGCTGGTGTCTCACTTAAATCAACTGTAAACTGTCCAGCAAGACTTGATTCCAGGCACAAATCCCGTTTCGAGTGCTACAAAGCGCCATACCCCCAAATACAAAGTCTGCGACAAGCTATCAATCTACAGTTGGACCACAGCACGTCGGACCCAGATTGGCATTAATTGTACTTGTAAAGTCTGGTTTTCTCATAGTGCTCCGGAAATTCTCCAGCTCTTGCTATTGATTTGGAAATCCGACTGTCTTTTTGAACAGCGCCATCTTGTGTTTATTGAGCACTCTTCCTCATTTAGGATATAACAGTGAATTGAACATTTTATTTGTTTCCTCCGCTGGGCTCACTTTACAAACCGCTAATACAAAGATGCCCTCCTGAGCAAATCGGAATTGCTTTGGAAAGTGAATGTATGCAGCTAACACTCGCCTTGCTCTCAGCTAATTAATGGCACTAGACTGTCAATAAAACCCTAATTACTCCATTTACATATGTCCCTGTATTTGTTTGTAACTTTGCCTCAAGATGTTAACAGAACGGCTTGACTGACAACAGAACACAGAGCTCTACAAAATAGACCCACGGTGAACATTAGTTCAGTTTTTATTATATAATTTCATTGTATAAAAAGGAAAGAAAACGTCATTCGTACACATTCTTCATTCAGCTGCATTCTACAACATGTTCTATACATGCCCGTTTAGGATTAAAGTCCCCCTTATATGTTTGGAAAAAATGCAAACCAATCTGAGAAGTCCATATAATATATGTATACTGACGTCCAAAAGAAAATATACCAACATTTTGAGAGACTACTGAATAAATTCACAAATGTGTTGGATATACAAGATATATCCCTTCAAGACTTGGAAGGTTTATCAATGACATGATGTCAATCAAATTACACTCACCGAAATCCAAGCATCCTTTTAATCAACTATGGCATAAAGACGAAAGGGAAAATAATTAAAATCATTTGGACGTCAGTATATAAAGCATTGGTACCACTAGACCTTTTCATCAGCAAAGTGATACTGGTTGTAAAGTAGCAATCCATTTGCATTTCAAAGCTATGTTTTTATTTTAATGGTTTAACAAATATTTTGTGAGTCAATCTAAATCAGCAACATCTATACATTTGCAATTCTTTGCCAAGATTTCGACTTTTTATAATATTTTACGTTATGCACTTTAGTTTTCGGTACAACCTGATACAAGAATATACCCATAAATCGATTTTGCTGTTTGAAAGTTTGAAGCCATATGTAAATATTTTTCAAAAGGTTGTTTTCATGCATTATTGTTACTACTGAAAATTCACCAATTGCCTTAAAGTTCAGGTTAAAATGTATTGCTGAAGTTTATTGAATTTTAGGAAAACGTGATTCCCGTGAAATGTTCCTCAAAATCTGAAATTTATGATGTATGGGCACGTGCAGCTTTTGCACGTGTTGTTCATAATTGTCAATGTTTACATGCGCACATTGGCATGTGGGCCAACATTTTATGTGGATTTTGGATGCACTGCTTCTTGTGGTTTTCACTATTTTTGACCCTAAACTTCTTTTGAGTAGTTTATATACAGGTCCGCCTAGAGTCTTGAGCGTGTGGTGTCTGGGATTCAAGTCAAACGTTGCGGTATCTTGAAACAACAGTACTTTAATAACTTTCGCAGGATCACATTCAGACCAGCGGATATTCGGAAACAGGTCATCAGGTTATACAATCATTATCATATTCTTAAAGTCATAGTATAGCATAAGAAACCTTCTGGAAATCCCGTGTCCATTTCATATTCGAACTTAATGACTGCTTCGATTTGCGCCAACATAACATATAAGCACAATGCAGTCTATATATATATATATACGTTCTATTTCGTGCAGAATGACTCAACGTTGAATATCAGTTAAATACATTTTCAAAATCTATCCAATCACCGTGAAGTTTAAAGCAAAGTCAAAAAGGTAATTATACAACGCGTTCCATTGCCAGTTTTTCTACAATTTAATCTTCTTGCAGAGAATATCCCAAGCAAACAATATTTCCTCGAGATGCATTAGACTCTTCTTTGCAATATGAAAGAAAATAACACGGAGATATGAGATGTTTAATTGAACGACAAGCACGTAATTGAAGCTGGAACAGACCACTCGATTGCGTTGATTGAGTTGTCAGTTTCTTATTTCAACTCACCCTTAACACGTCAAACTTTATTAACTTTCTCCTGTACTTTATCCACTTGCAATTCCAGGATGAAGCTATCGAATATAATATGCCCGTTTGCTGGTATAATATTTGCAGAATTGAAGAAAAACCTGCAAGGTAACATTTGAATTGAATAGATCAGCAAGCGCTCTGGTCGCGTGCATGTAAAGGAAGTAGATTTTTATGAGTGAAATGTACGAAATTTGTTCTTTGCTTTCTTGGGATGTAACTAAACCTGCACTGTAACATTTGAATTGAATAGATCAGCATGCGCTCTAGTCGAGTGCATGTAACTGAAGTAGATTTGTGTGAGCGAAATGTACGAAATGTGTACTTTGCCTTCCCGGGATGTCATTAAACCTGCACTGTAACATTTGAATTGAATAGATCAGCATGCGCTCTAGTCGAGTGCATGTAACTGAAGTAGATTTTTATGAGCGAAATGTACGAAATTTGTACTTTGCTTTCCCGGGATGTCATTAAACCTACATTGTAACATTTAAATTGAATAGATCCGTATGCACTCTAGTCGAGTGCATGTAACTGATGTAGATTTTTATGATTGAAATGAACGAAATTTGTACTTTGCCTTCCTGGGATGTCATTAATCGGCAGCGAGCGGTTTCGTCCAGGAATCTCTCGCTTTGATTTAACATGTTTAACATACCAGTCCTTTATACGAAGGTCCTTATGTTCATAACTATATATTTTGTTGTTTTATACTCTTTGGAAAAGGACATTATATCATTATGTTATGTGGAACAATTCCAATACGCCCATTAATGCACCCTTACATTTAGAAGAAATTCTGAGTTTATGTTTTAGGTTTAAAAAATAAATAACTGTTTCCGAATAGGGAGATTTTTCTGTGCCTGATAGAGGCAATTGTGTTACCAAAAATCTTTTATTACAGTGCTAACCAATCGATTTCTGTATTACAGATATAAATGTCTCCTGGGCTCATAAATATGGATGATAATTGGTGAAGTGGACAGTTAAACGATGGCCTGCAAGCGTTAGAGGGAAATCTATCGCCAACAAGTACTTCCTTTACTGACATGTTCATGTTGGGAAATGATTCGCCTTTTAGCATTGACTACTGAAAAAACAGATCATCCATGAAGCTGATCGGGTTGAAATCATCATCTCGTAAAAACAGACATGACATTTTAATTTGATTTTACTGAACAACATCGCCAATAGAAATGAATGTTACCACAAAAATGACATATTCAATAATGTATGAATACATGTATAGTGTACAGTATTTAGAGCGTTTACTTTTTTCTTCTCACCACAAATGAATACAGACCAAATTGACGTAAGCAGTTCTGACATTCAGGACCTACATGTGTATTCACAGCTCTGCATCTAACCCCATCGCCGATATAAATGAGACATTGTTTAATTTCCTTCCCAGCCAAAATACTGATAATACAACCCTCACCTGAATTTGAAACAACAGTTCCCTTAAATGCTTATTTTAGTCACAGAATATTTCAGCAAAGATCAGTAGGTATGTCTTTCTAATATTATAAACTTGCATGAGGCTATTGCTACAACGTTTGTGATGGACATCTATATCAGAAAGAATTTTCAATCGTTTTTACGACGGCTTTATACAGTGTGTTAATGTGCTCTTGTATCCGTGACGACGTCGCCATGTCTGAAACTAATGTACATTATATGTCCTGGGAGAACTGGCTAGAGTGGGAAGAGAGACATGTGGTAATAATATTATTGTCAAAACTACTCAAATATGCAAATGTCTTTAATACAGAAGTTGCGTTTGAATCAAGTAATGTAAAGTTAAATAGCTAGTTAAAGCTTTATGCCAATGATTATAAACGTTTAAAACCAGTTAAGAAAATATACGGAAATTAATATTTGAGATATATACATGTAATTAAAGATCGCTCATGACACATGAAGCTGGCTGGGGAATGAAAACCGAGTACGATCCCGAAAATTAACTTCATTGTTGTCATTTTCAATTTGTACATTGAAGTTTGATACATACTCCCGAACGCTAAAAGAGGTATGGTGCTATCTGTGTGAAATAAGCAACATACACTGTAAATCATACATTGTTAAAGTGTGTGCCTAACTAACTAACGCCGTATTCCCTTAGTCCCCGCAGATGCAGACGGATTTATTCTTTACTTTCAAATAGCTAGCCTCATTCCACACCTTCCTCTGAGGGTTTGCCGAAGAATGTTCCGTCGATTTCCAAATGCTTTCCGAAGTTGAGCCGAATGCATTAATTTGCAAGTGTAACGTTTCCGAAGATTTACAAATATTTTCAAGGTTCTGTCGGAAATTTCGGAATGCATTTCTGTTGTCTCTTTTTGGCACGGGGGATGAAAAATAAAAGAGGCTATTCAAGCGGCTGTAACATCGACAAACACGCTATATCCTTTTCATATTATTCGTGGTATGTAGGCCTACACGATTTTATGTAAATTTGTCGTTCCATAAGTTGTGTTTGGTGGTAAAGAAAACACTGATTTGACCACGCATCCAACTGTCAATCTGTCAAATAAATGGTCAGGCAGTTTACAAATTTAACTAAATGAATCAGTCAATTTAGAAAATGAAGGTGTTTCTCATTGACTGTCGATATACCATTGGTTGACTGCTCATGAATTGTTGACTTTTATACTAAAGTTGGCATTTGCATTTATTTCGGCTTGTTCATTTGTACAATGTATTCTATATATTTGTATTTGTATTGCCTTGTTTGACACCGTTACCTGCTTCCAGATCTAAGACACTACTTGAATCTTGCATGAAAAGAGAGCTGACATTACTCGCAACATGAAAGTGTTTTGTAAAAAGAAAATAACATCAGAAAAGCCAAGATTTTCAGATACTTGATAACTAAATCAAATAATCTTATCCAATCTGCATTTAGTCACCTAGTCTGACCTTTCACGTTTAAGTGATATGTAAGTTGAAACTTAAAACAGAACAGACCATCTACTTATCACATCTTCTGACAAAACGCCTTTTAGGATAGAATCTACAATTAGATTTATCAGACAGTTCTGAAATCCGATACGCTAACCAGATCAGTGGAGGGGACTTAATCAGAATGTACAGTTAAGCAACCCTGTAAGTTTACCTCATCCACCCAACTTTGCTAGTTTTGCATTAATAGACCCAGGGAATAGTGGTATACACGTAAGACTTAGACACATGATGTGGTGTCTATTACATTACTGACCCGTAAGTTTTGGTCCCAACCCTATTATTGTGTGTCGGTATGCAAACAGGTTTCAGGACTGTAACTTCGCTGTGAATATTTTATTAGTTTACAAAACCGACCGATTTACTAAATGTTATAGAGATGTTATTGCAACCATCTCATTGTTTTTGCCTAATGTTCATTTGTTTTGGCACATTCATAAAATACAAATGTAAATGCTTATTAGGTTAGTATTTGTGTATTGAATACTAGTATACTGAATCCATGAATGTGCACATGAACGTTGACCTACTTTCACATGTACCGGTATTTATAGCTCTTTTCTGTGAGCCTAATTCTAATTCCAATCTCTTGAATCATGATACAATTGGCAGCATGTCTGTGGTTTATATCTCAGTGATTCGTAAAATGCGTGGAATAAGAGAAACATAAAATCTTTGCACTGCAATCATAAGGTGTAAGTATTGTGACTATAAGATAAACCGCCAACGACTGAAATGCAAATTTAATCTAAATTTAAATTGGTTTCAGTGGAACAGTGTTCATAGTTCTTAAAGTGTAAGCTATCTAAAATAAATAGACTCTCTGAAATACAAGACTTCATAACATCAATATGAGCACATGTGTAAGAGGTTCATGTACAACACATTTGCACTTGTACTGGAAGTTTTTTTTATGACGGTGCTTGGCGATGAGAACATGACTGGAACAGATGCAATAAGTGCTGGCCTATTAACACGCAAAATGCTTTTATACTTTCTTCTTTATTTAACATAGTTTTATAATCAATACCAGTTATTAACATTGTGGCTTTGTTGTCGAGTCGACTGGGTCTATCGGTAGTGTTACTTATTCATGCGCTGAAGACAAACATGACTAGATGTACATGTACGATGTACGCTGATGAAGTTACATCTTCCGAGTTAGCTTCAGAGAACGCTCCAAATCAACATTCTTTTTAATATTGGTATTTGTTAATTAATTTGTTGATTTGCTGATTGATTTGTTGAGTCAGACGTTGGTTGTTGTGAAGTTGTAGTTGTTGTTTTCGTGAAAGTACTGTATCTATTACAATAATAAATCCTGCCAACGGATTGTGCGCTTGCAATCTTGGGTTAGCAATACATGACAAGCTTTCTATTCCAACTACTCTTTCCGGTGACATGACACCATGACACTATCGCGCCAACCTTGTACTTTATAGCCGCCACTTCTAACATTATCTAGGTATACCTTTCCTGATGAAAGTGAAAGCTTGTAGCAGGCTAACTACTATTATGTGTAAAGATAATATACGTTTAAACATTCGGGAGCGTGCCATTAAGATACTTGGGTGCAATTATCCATGGAAATTCCCGATAAGACCAAATAGGACTGTAGGCTGGGACAATAAGTTGTAAAATCATAATCATGTTGGGCAGGACTATTTCCGAAAAGGAATACCTTGATTGGTAAAAATGATAGGCAATTTTGCATCGAAACTGGTTGGAAGTGGAATGACTCGATAGATACATGTAATACCCTGGCGATTTATTACAGTAGTGACAAGCAGGTAGGCACTTGCCCAAGCTAGATAGCTGCTCATAAGTTAGGAGATCCTCTGAGATCTTACATGTATTTATTTCATTACAAATATACTTACAGTGGACTCTGTATTTACGGGACTCTGAGTAGTCCGGTATTCTGTCACAACCGGCATAACGTTTGGTCCCCGCGAATTCTAGTTCAAATATCATGTAAAGTACTCTAGACAATCCGACCTCTGTCCATTTAGGATTCCGGCATACACTTTTTAGTAGCAAACATCGTTATATATGTATATATATATATAGAACAACATCAATCATGGTCACACACGAAGGAAGGTTTACATAATTGTCTTTTTTGTGGCGTGTAATCAACTTGACATCCCTTGTGAACTGACCCGTCTATCATGGTGTGTGACTATGATTGATGTTATTCTTGTTTGTCAATGTATATATATATGTCGTGCCCAATTCTAGGAATTGCACAATCTTGGGATTGTGCAAAGGCATTGTTCCATTCCCGGGAACGGGGCAATTGTTTAAATGCAAGCAATTAGCCATTCACGGGGTTTGGGCAGGGACGTTGCCCATTACTGTGAAATGAGCAATTCCTAGAATTGGGCACGACATATATAAATACCTGTTAAAGAAGCAACAACTATATCGCTTCTGCAGAGTCTTTGTAAAAGAAGAAACATGCATATCAAGCTAGTAAAACGTCTTTGCTAGAATCTGCAATCTTAAGTTTTTATTTTCTATATATATATATATTAGAAGTATTAAACTCACTTCAGAGACTATATTTTAGTCTGCGATACAGGAAGAACATGGAATGACTAGTTTTATTATGTCGATATAACATTAACAGATGATGCAACCACACGGGCAACCATTTACTCGTGAATTTATTTTGTCAAGTTAGTACATCTACACGGTACAAGACAAAATATATATTGAAATACATCGTACACGTAAAGTGAAGGGACATGTAGATGTATTACGTTCAGCCCAAATATTGAAGGAACGGAGCAATGACCTACATATAATTACCCAAAGTCATAATGATAGGTAAATAAGTGACTGAGTTTTAATGATATATGTGTATTTTGTGAAATGAACAGAGGAATGTGCAGTTGCATGATAAGAAGGCTACGTTCGTTTGTTTATTTTTATACTCGTGGAACTCTATTTTTTTTTAAATTTCTAGTCAGTTCTAAAGTACCGATGTTTTGTTTTCAATATGCATATTTCACCTGCAACAAAATCCATAGCTTCAAATGTATAAGATTATACCTACACCAATGTGTGACCCTTCAATAGTTGGGCTGAGTGCATTGTACATGTATATAATTATCACTGCCTTATGTGTGCTGAACACATAACTTTTATCAGTAAAACATTCGAAAGTTCTACCTCATTCCACAATGAACTGCTTAAGTTTGAGCAGATCAAAATAAGATTCACCGATTGACAGATGAAGTAGATTTAAAGAAATGGGTACAAGAAACTCATACATTACTATGTGTTTTCTACAGAATATAAAGAGCACTTCCATGTCACCAGGCATTTTTGCACCGGAAAAATTCGTTTTTGTTTTTATGGTGTCATTTTAGCTGCACTTCTTCGAGTGATCATCATTGAAGCGGACCGTTACAGGAGAGCTATAAAAACTGGCAGAAAGTGATCAGTTCCACAAGTGATTTATGATGTAAAGTGCCCTTCACTTAACAAGACAAGCCGAGTTCACCTAGGAAGCGTTCCCGAAATCATAATGGCAATAGCCAAAGACAGTTTGCTTCACTTCTTTCATCAGATCATCTCTGTTGCGGGAACATGGCGACGGATAGTGAGAATAAATACAGTATTCAGTGTCAGAGTCTCTTATTTTAATCAAAAACAAAAGTTGTTCACAGGTATAGTTCATATTCGTTTATCAATGTAACTAGAAATAAATATAAATATACCAAAGTAAATTATAACGATTCATATGCAACTGTACAGTGACGTGCCATAATTATGTCATAAAATGGCGAATGTTGTGACGTTGTGGAGGTGCAGCGGCACAAAACATGCAGCGTTGCGTCATTAGTAGGCGCTGTAATTGAATGAAATTTAACAGGAAACAAGCTGACGTAACACTTGTCATAAGGGGAGAAAACTTTCGTCGTCTGCTCGTTGTAAACCTCCCGCTGCCGCAGTGTTTCAAGATGGGTAGGAGGCGACAAAATTTGTCAGATGAGGTCCAAAAAATATTTTAGAAATGCACAAAGCTGGATTTAAGCAGGCTGATATTGCTGAAGCTATTCAGAGGGACCAGAGCACTATTTCCAGGATTTTGAAGAGGAATTCTTTGTGCAGATGTGGAGAAAATGACAGAAGACTGGGTAGGGAGAGAATTTTGACCGAGCGTGGGGATAGGGTGTTATCTCGTGTGGTGAAATACAACATCTACACCCGTTTCTTAACGGGGATAATAAAAGTCCATAGTAGAGAAAGGCACAACTACATTACTAGCCTGAATTACACACACAGTTTCAATAATCTATCATGATTGGTTTCACAGTGATAGTCTCAAAACAAAAACTTGGTGGCGGGGGATAACAACAGCCATGTAAGAGATATGTGTTCAAGGGCGCGTTGTTTTAACAAGACGAAGTAAAAAAAATCATTCCATAACAGCCGATCTTTTTCTTCAACAGTGACACAAGGACAGAAAGGGTTTGAAAATAGACTGAATATTTTTGTATTTGCATAGTTGTTTCGGACGTCAATATCGCATGTATGCTCACTCCCTTGCAGGACTTAATGTTTTTCACTGAATCGATCAATATTAAATGGTAGGTTGAAAAGAATGACACAACGACAGAAAGGGTTGTAACAGAGATTGAATTTTTGCATTTGTATCGTTATTTTAGGAAGTCGGTATATTTTCACTCCCTTGCATGACTAACTCCATCAATATTAAGTAGCAGTTTGAGAAGAAATGATAACCTTTGTAATTGTTACTGCCACTTGTGTCCAAGATATTTTCATCTCCTGTTTTTGGCTGTTTGTATTCGATATGGTATTAACTTTTGACACTGGTGAAACATTTATAAACATCTATCAATTTGTCCTATTCGCCGCCGGTATTCTAAATACATATAGTATGTATATGTAGATATACAATACATATTTTGCAGTATATATATTTTTAAACGTTTATTTAGTTAGAAAACAAATCAACATTGTCCCTCCTAGGTCTATGTGAGGGGACGAAATGTAGTGGTAAAAACATCGATGCTCATGTAACAATTAAAGAACACCAATGTGGTGAAACCAGTGTTAACATCAAAGGAACACTCGCTCTCTGTCTTGTTGGTGAAATTGTAGTATTTTTAAAGTTGTGAACAACCGAAACGCACCACATGCCAATGAAAACGTAAATGTTTCAGAGAAGTCAAACAATAACGATGGGAAGAGGTCTCCAGACACTTATAGATTGAATAATTTCATTCCACCAGTTCTGCGTTTTGTCCGCTTGCTTAACTTTGTTTTTAGTGACATGTGATGCTTAACGTGAAACTAAAAATAGGCCAACTGATCTTCTAATCACTTCCCCTGATAGGCAGGGCACAAGCGTAAATGTAGCTGTAGACATATCTGAAGGCTTCGAGTTAATCAAATCAATACGATTTACTTACAGTAGATGTACAGTTAAACTCAGTGTGGCATGATTTCAGGTTTCATCTCTCTCATCCCCTGTGGTCTACCAGTACGAGGCCACCTTTGAGTGAATAGCTAATAGAGCAGGTATTTTAAAATCCATATAGCATTTGTATAGATTCATCTGATTTGACAATGCGGACAATTCAAACTGCGGAGTTAAAAAAACCCGAGTCTTAATACAATGCTATATGTTTCTTTTTTATTTGCAACGACAAACACATCCTATGATTAATTGAAATTAGATTTTTTGTTCATTTGCAACATTCGCAGTGTCTGACAAATGTAATGTAGTTACTTCTGTGCTGTGGGCTCACTGAACACATACACACCCTGAGTGTGAAACTAATGAAGGAGGGATGAAAGCTTATATAGGACTGTATTTTGTATACTGACTTTCTTGTCTCATTGTTTAAGTAATCATGCCTTTGACATACGTGCTTACAATGCATGTAGAAGATTGTTCAAAGTGCAGCAGAAAGGTTAGTCATGGGTCTCATGAACTGCGCGTGCTTACACCTCTTAAAATTAAATGACCTAGTCTAAACACGCCGTTCCACTTACCGGACTTTATTGAGACCTTGGCAATGACTCAATCTAAATTATTTACAAGTGAATGAAACGGAAATCTTAATATTTCATTTCAGAACACTATGACAGAGTTACCTAACTATTGGAGATGATCAGGGATTTTGCAGAAATCTGTAGTTTTAAGCGCTTCAGTAGATCTACACGGATGTCTAAAACACGTCAGGGACAAACAAGCCATAGACGAAGTCCAAAACACGTCCTTGAAAAAAGTCACATGTTATATCGCTGAAAGCTCGTAAAGATAAGCAATCAAACAGCTATTAAAGCATTTTGCACGGTCAACAGCTGGTAAGTGAGTGTGTGTTTGAAAGTTTATGTATAATGGAAAATTCAACCTACTTACATTATCTATTTACATGCATCACCAATGGAGGGTGTTGCATACAAAACAAATAGACATTCCATAGTGGAAGACCTGTTGGTGTGTTCAGTTTCTATGGACATTTCCTAAGAATATTACACTTTATCATTAATAGTTTATTTGGAGCACCATCACTATATATTCCAACCGTATACGAACTCTATTTTGATAACAAATTGGCACTGGTGTTCTGTTTATGTTAAAGTGCGCATGTAATTACCAGGGATTTCGTGAAATCCCTTTAACTAATTTCACGAAAACCCTAAGCGTTTTTTAAAGGGAGAAGCTCTTTGGCATGTACATGTATGAAGAGTGCAGAAAATATCTAATACCTGATTTCGCCATATGTAGTGTCAACTGTTGCAATAAACTAACACCACTATTACAATGTGAAAACTGTGTTTAAAGATGGAGCAAAGTTTAAAAACAACTGCATTTGAATTCTGCGCATTTCAGTTTACATTATAATAAGTATCCACTCATCATTGAGGGATTTCGCGAAATTGCTGGTCATTATATAATACTGAGTCAAAAAAGAAACTTCACAAAATGTAATTTTTTTTAAAATGACTAATTTTTCTCTGATGACACATCTCT
>JAUELE010005895.1:0-17010 GCA_031471655.1 Diodora aspera
ATCTGAAGGATGTATGTACCAAGTTTTGTAAATAAATCTCTCATAGTTTTCGAGATCTGCTCCGGAAACAATTTCGGCCCGTCAGAGGCTAAGTTCAATTTTGTTTCCATGGAAACAGAAAAATTAAATATTTTGTAAAATCCAAAATAGCAAAATGCACATCTACAGTATGTACCAAGTTTTGTAAATTAATCTCTCATAGTTTTCGAGATCTGCTCCGGAAACGATTTCGGGACAGACCAACGAACCAACGGACGGACGGAGCCCGTTTCAATATCCCCCGCCAACTTCGTAATAATAAACTTCGGGGATAATAAAGAAACAAACTTTTATCTCACTAGTGCTTCTGCTCAAGTCACACAGCATCAAACAAAGGCAGTAAAGTTTACTTCCCGCCACTGCATCACTTCCCACGATTTTTGAATGAAAATTAACTGATATTGCAAACTAAGTTAAAAATAGATCCTAATTACGTTTTGGGAATGACATCGGGCCGACGTCGACCCGACATCGGCAAATACACCGATATTCCGCCTTCCAACTGATGTCAACATGGAGCCGATGTCGGCACAACATCGGCAAATGCTATCGGTATTCCGCCTTCCAGTCGACATCGGCCCGATGTGTGCTTGCTGACTGGGCTACAACTGCTTCCTACATGTCCTACGGGTCTGCTTTATCATTCGGGAAAAGTCAGTCCATCCCTGGGCCTTTCACACATTCTCTGCTTATCTGGCCGTTCTTGGGGGAAACGCAATTTGCAATGAATCATTTTTCTAAAAATAGACGCCGAACATGGGAATTCCCATTGTCAAGAGTACAAGCTAAAACGGGCAATTTGTGACAGGTTTCGACCGGCAGCTGCCAGTTGCATATTATGCCACAAATGCATTATAAAAGTTAAATAGAGTTGTTGATGCATCTAAATTAATTAAAGATCACGTATTCAGTGTATTTATAAGTTTACAAAACGACGATTCGTTGGGGTATGTCCGTCTAAAGGGCGACAACTCTCGCATTCGTGTTGAAAGCTGTTCTTCCTGCTTGTTGTGTAGGAGTTACTGCCGATGAAAAATTTATTTTGACAACAAATACAAGATTGGTAAGTACGTGTGACATTTTTACTTGAACGTTTTGTTTCATTAGTAACAAGAATATTGAGAACGTATCCTGATTTTACCCCCAGTTGAGCTCATATTCAGCGAGAAGTTGTATTTTTTTACAAGGTTTAGATCAATGTGTGATTCGACCAACATGGTAGATCTATGGGGAAATGAAAGATCTATCTACTTCCCGTCGAGTAGAAGTTTTTTGATCAAGTGTCTCTAGTCTTATGTTTATATGGATGCCCGGTCAAACACCTCCATTGTAAACCATCACAACATAGAACATGTCAATTCAGATCAGTCAAGGGAAGATGGTAGGCTTTACTTTTGATTTTAGTTGACAAGATGACAGCCTACAACATTTATTAACATTGAACAGGCTTAGGAAACCTTAGTTTAGTGATGACCTGGAATATCTTCATGACAACCATACCAAAATATCCTGATACAGTAACATACTGAGTAGATCTACTATGTTAATTTGCTTTATTAGATTGGTACAGTAGCCTAAATATTTTTGTCTGTGGAGAAGAATTTGTGGCCACATGAACAACCAACCTCGCTGAGACCTATATGATGGCATCCTTTACTTGCATCATAGTTATAAGTTTTGTGTGTTGTTTAAGAATGTGAAAGCTGTTTATAGTATTTCAGATCAAGTATAGAGTCCGTGTGGCGAGGTACGTAGGCCTACATGTACGGACCTGAGTAACTCATGTCTGTGTTTCCATAAATCAGGCTTGGGTTGTCATATAGCCTACCATTAGAAAGCGTATCTAATAACCTGTTTGAGAGTATAAACCAGTTTAGGGTACCAGTTCTGGTTATAGACACAGCAATGTATTTAAATAGCCTGTCGCATACATTAATATCGTACAGAGTCACTCTAATACCATACATAAAGGCTTCGAATAAGTACCATATGGCAGGTCGTATAGTATTAGCAGGGAATGACAGCTAAAGGAACTGCGAAAATATAATACAGAAACACATAATTAATACAGCTATTGCTGAAATAAACATAAAAGAAAACTTCCATCCTCTCCTCTGCAATCCTCTCCCGTTCACATTGTTACCTCATCATCTTGCTAAATGAAAATCATGTTTGTTTTTTGAAGAAAGCCTTCTTTTTTTGTTAGCACTGCTTTTTGATTGTTATTTCAAGTTAAGTATACGCATGATTAATATCGACATTAACTGACAGAGCTTTTAGGCATTCTCTATTGTAAAAAGCATATAATTAGAAGTGTGTAAAGAATTAAAGGAAAAACTTTTATGCACAAAGTATTAGGAATCAAATACCATACGCCGCAAATTTGCGTTAATTAACAGGTTATTTTGCATCAAACCTTTATAACAATATTGTAAATTTATTTTTTACGTTTCTATGTGATTTGTATCAGTTATTTGTAATGCTGTCACTTTTATTTCCTGACACAATAAGGCAGCAAGTGCGAAGATGAACTGTTGCACGTCCACTCAAAAACTTCTGCAGTAAAAACGATCGTCGCCAAGCAGCTTTGCTTTAATTTAACCAATCATATGACGACACTTAACCACGTGAATGTAATCGCAAGACAACCGTTCATGGAAGAGAAATCCCCTCTAGCCACAACCGTTCACAGTTTGTCACTTGACATCAAGGGCTCGGCACTATAAGCCAATTTTACAAGTGTACGGAACTTAGGAGACCGTTCGAAATTGAGGTACAAACTCTGCAAATCACTTACACTACCAGGTACGGGTAAACTTACCACCACCGAATTACCAGCTCAATAGCTTGATTCCTAAGCCTTGCCGGGTGTACCGTTTTGCCAGAACAGCAGTAATAATAATCACAGACTAAATACATGTAATTATTAGACAATAACAAAACAAATCTGTGCGTATGTCAAAGAAAATTCCCGGCACTGGCAGCCATTTTTTTTCGCTTTGCGTGGTTCAAAACAAGGTGCACTATTCGAATCAGGAATACGCGGAAATTGAGTAAAGGAGGAGGATAAGGTCACCGCTGCGGATGACTTGGACTCCGAAAGCGAGCATATTCTTCCAATATCGAGGATCTGTCGTCCAATATAGCTAACTTTTATTACAGTTGTGAGCATATACATTCTGTTTTGCTAACTTGCATTCTGTTTCATTGGTAGGCCTGACTGGGGTTAAATGGGAGAAACTGAGCTGAAAATCTCACAAAATTGAGGGATCACCATAAAATTGTACTGAGTAAACAGTCCAAGTGAGCCAGCATTATTTTGTTCAGGCAAAATGAGGTACCAGACCATCAGTTGCTGATAAATCATTGGTGTACCCCTAGGTAGATCCACGAGGGGGGGGGGGGGGGTGCAAGTCATGCACTCCCTAATGCACAAATAACTCCTTCCTTTTTTTCCAGCTTGTGCAAGTTACAACATTGCAAGGTTCAAAGTTTGTACTTAAACGTTAAACAAACCTAGCTACCTAATTTCAAAAGGGAATCTTTAAAAGTTCATTCTAAGATTGATAATTCTGATGATGATGATGATATTTTCAGGCGCATCTCATGCTTTGAATGGGCCAAGCAGGAAGTATTCGGAACATGATGAACTCCTTCGAGGAGGACGGGGATGGCGGGCAACTAGATTCTCAGTTGCTACAGACCCGCCAGAGTCTACTGGCGGCCATCAAAAATGGAGTGGACTACAGCAGCCCACTTATGGATCTCCTGTACCTCAAGTGTCCAGTCACCATGAAGTATTCTGTACTCAATGTCAGAGAGCTTCTCCAGAATAACAACAAGGTAAGCAATTTTCAGATTTAAATCGTCTCTGTTTACATCAGCAAGAATGGTTAAAAAGTTGCCATATTCAAATGGAGACTGTCACAGAAGTTTAACAAAGTAGTTAGTATGTTGTGATTAAAATCATATAGTGACTTGGACCGGAAGTTCATTTCCACTAGTACTGACACGAAGATCTGAACACGTGCCTATGAGAAGAACAACTCCAAGAAGGAAAACTAGCAGCCTGATTTTCATTAATAACCTAGGTTAACACAAAATCCTTTCTTGCTTTAGCTATTTGGCTAAATTCACCTGAAGTCATTTAGTCATTTCTCTGTCCAGTCAACGAACAGGGGAAGCCATGGTTCAAATATTTGGCATTTAGCATAGAGTAATGTTAGTGCCGCAGTAAGCAGTTCAAATATGGACAAAAGATATTACAGAAGTTGTAAATACTTTAGATACATTTTGCCTAGTTGGCTATTTGAAGCGATTTACATCGTTTAGTGGCAGAGCCTTTAGCTAAAATGACTGTCTTTGGCACTAGCATAGTTAACAAATTGCTGATTGAAATCATCATTTGAAATTGACTTTAAATGGTTCTTTTATCAGTGACTTGGAAGCTTGATCATATTATTTAAATTGGAATATTATATCTTGTAGCGGTTCTTTTATCAGTCACTTGGAAATTTGATCATATTATTTACATCGGAATATTATATCTTGTAGTTATAGCGGTTCTTTTATCAGTGACTTGGAAATTTGATCAGATTATTTACATCCGAATATTATATCTTGTACCAGTTCTTTTATCAGTAAATTGGAAATCTGATCATATTTATTTACATGGGAATATCATATATATCTTATAGTGGTTCTTTTATCAGTGACTTGGAAATTTGATCATATTATTTACATCTTTGAATGATGTACAGTAGCACTGGCCTGTTCAGCGTTTTTGTCCCTTGATGAGCATCTTGCACACTTAGCATCATAGCTTGAAGACTGCCGCTGCAAAGTAAGACATTATAACACAGACTTTACTCTTCTCTTTTGTTTCAGACAATTCACCTACTGAGGAACATACCAGTCGCTCTGAACATTTTGGAAAAGTACGGTCGACATTTGTTGAAACCAAGGATGGAGCGAAATGAACTCTGGAGATACGTCAAATTTTCAAATCCTATATTTCGAGAGAGAGTCGAACCACTGAAGGTAAGGCAGGGCTGAATTGAAATGTTTTCACATATAAATTCTCTATTGATGATTGTAAGAAAGTCAGCCACTTCTCAGTGAATGAACCTTTAAGTTTACCTTTCAATCTAGTTTCGTTTCCGTTAGGTTTCGGATGCCCACTTTTGTACTTTGGCATTCCTGTTTTTTGTGTGTACAGAGTGAGGGAATAAATGGCAGCGGCCATGTGATGATTATCAACAGCGGTTTGTTGTATTTGTGGGCCCCATTTGCCCCTCTTGCACAAGAATCCGACCCCTATCCAAAGAAAGGTTGTGAACCGCAACTAACTCCTTCTTTTCAATGATTTGGTTTACCAGATAAACTAGGACTGCTGCAAACAATATTGGAGTCCTTGGTGTGACATGACTTGGCACAGAAGCAATTTCAGTATCTAGGATTTCCTGGAATTGCAGGATATCTGCTATGTTTATTCGTAAGCTGCAAAAATTGTTGATGCTGTGTCATCACGCTCCTGGAAAATTAAGATAAATGCCACACTTTGGACATTCTTTTACTCTCTCACTATTATTATTTTTATCCTGAGGGATTTGGGCAAAGTTAATTTTTACTGTCAGTTATTAAAAAAATCTTTAGGGTTGTCGAAATAAAATGCCGGACTTGTCCGACCTGGTACAACACACCCCGGACAAGTTTTAATATTTAGTTGTCCATGGACAAGTGAAAATTAAAAGATCATATTCTCAAAATATAGTCCCTATGTAATAAATAGGGTCATTCCATGTCAGTTCACACAAAATGCTAGATCTTCCCCCGGGTCAGCTCTTGGAAAATTCTGAAAAAATTACTCAAAATACCTTATGATGCCAAGCGAAGGAATCCCAAGTTACAGGTCCGTGTGACCAGCGGTTTGGTCAGTACACCCTGTCACACTTTTGGGGCCACGTCCCCTTTTTGGATCTGTGAGATGCTCATTTAATTGGGAAGCATTTTTAGGGACCAATAACTTTTGTCCTCCTTGAGCTGCAAAGCTGAAAATGGCCATATTTACTAATTCGACACCAGGCTCTCAGATTCTGCACAATCTTCATGTTGAAAGTAATTTTTGAAATATCAACCCCTTAAAACCTTAATATTTTTAGACATGAAATTTGTTTTGAGGTTTTGGGGGACCAGAGCACATACTCCTGATGTGTTTGGCTAGCTAAAACTGGGTTTCCATGATTTTGGAAACTTTTCTGTGCCTCAGAGCATTTCCAGGACCACTAAACTAATGATGGGGCTACAGCGTGACCCCCAAAAATGGTTGTGAGCAAAAGTGCTTTACGCACACCCAACTTCAGACTGCCAAACAACAATGTTGGCACATGTAAGCAGCTATTATTTTTTCTTCACATGAAAGTTCCACATTTTATCTGTAATTAGAGCGAAGAAAAATTTTGCTTATCAAACTACTTAATTAAGAACTGATTTTTAAAACAACGGGTACTTTTCTACTATTTGCTGATACAGATTCTAAGTCCAGAAACTAGGTCAATCTCAAAATCTAGAATTGATGCTTAAAATTGAAAAACAAAACCTCACATGACTTATAAATACTTAAATAGAATACTTAGATAGATCAATTCTAGATTTTGAGAAGAGAGAAGCCGGCTCACAATTGAACAGAGAAGAAGCTGCTACCGTTCAGTCCTACAACACGTTGAAGAAGTGGATTGTACCGTCGACGAAGAAAGACAACACCTGCCCTACCAAGGTCCTTGACTCAGGTTGACCTGCCTGACACATGGAAGACAACAACAGATGGTCAGCGCTTCCTCTGCATTGATGATGAACAAGATGACATTCCTCTGCTTTGCAACAGTTTTGAATTTGCGCCACTTGCAACAGCTGAAATCCCTGTTTTTGAATGGTACGTTCTACTTGTGTCCAGCCCTCTGGGATCAGCTGTATGTAATCTATGGACTCATTGGCATCAAGATGACCCAGTTAGTCCTCTGTCTTCTGCCTAACCGTCGACGTGAAACCTATGTCCGCCTCTTTGACAGGTTGAAGGTAGTTGTCCAAGAAGTCACCAACCATCCCCTTGCATCAGAAACCATCCAGACAGACTTTGAAGCAGCAGCTATCCGAACAGTGGAGGATTCCTTCCCCACGATCTATACCCCTGGGGTGACACTGCAGGGACAATTTATGCAGAAAGGTGGTAGCGGTGTAAACTGTGATATAATATTCCAAGCATTAAACTAAAACATGAATATAAACCGTAATACATTGAAATTTCAATATCTTAACTTTGACCTGTATCACTTCATAATGCATCAAAATAACTTAGCAAATGGTGGATACTATGACAATAACTTTAACCATTAAACCAGATCATGACAAAAGACAGTAACACATTGACAGTTTGACACCTTCACGTAAGTTTACCCTTTAGTTTGAACGTGGACGCCGACACTGGAAATATTGGAACAGCTCTACTGCACTAAATTTCAGGCGAGCATTTAATATGAAATTTTATCTTCAAAATACAGGTAATTAAATACAATGCTTCTTTAAGAAAATGGCTAAAGAATATAACTTGAAGACAAAGAATTAAGAAAATAATATATAAAATAATTTGTGAAACGGAGAATGTAAAGTACCAAAATATGAAATATAATCCAGTGAAAATGACACAAACTCAAATAAAATTTTGAAATATAATATAATTCAATAAACTGTTAAATAATCTGAAAATGTACAAATGAGCATGAACTTATATTCAGTACAAATATGTTTGAAACAATTCTAATAAATAAATGAAATAAAACTTCGAACAATACCATTTTGAAAATAAATAAAGTAAAACAAGCTGACATGAAAGAAAATATCCTCAGCATATTAAGAAATATACAGACAGAGAAAATGAAACACATCAGAAGCCACAAGAAGTAGAATACTATAGTTTAGAAACTCCAATTGAAAAGTCGTTCCATTACCCAGTTTGAAATAAATGATACAAATCCCCTTTGTGAAAAAATAAATTTGAACAAAACGACTATAAATAATAGAGGTATTGATGTTTAATTGTATCTTAATCCGCTATAAACCAATTCCATTCACACACTCGCGCCATAAACCCCCACAATTTGACGATATCCGATGCTGCAGGGCAACACAAACACACAGAAACACTGACACCATCACAATTGACCTACTTCCGGTTGTTGTATGACCCCTAACGTCTCTTGAATTTGCAAGTGAAACTGGGACATGATAAGCTAACTGCAGCAAATAATTTTTACTGCAATATAGAAGTTTGTAATCAGCATAAGCTTGGTAACAACATAGGTTCGTCATCAACATCATTTACTCAACTTCCATACCCCTGTTATATCCCCTCCTTGTAAGGTTTGCCGTCAACATCACTTCATCCGTAAGCTCTTACCATAATCCCATATCCCCCCACACCAACGTAAACGACTGTCTCCATACGCAAAAAAGTATCTGACGCTGTTAGAAGACTCAAACACACGTACATACAAATATTTTTCAAACTTACCTTCCCCCCATTTTAAAACATATGATCTTCTCAGGAAGCACACAATGACAGATGCTATACAGGCAGAATGGTGGTCAACACACAGAAATTTGATGATAGCTACGAGTGACAAGCACTGAGCTCAGTGTCAACGAGTCCGAAGAGGAGCAGCACGAACAGATGTCAGAGTCTAAGGAAACGACGGGAGATAATAGACGATGCACCGACTGTCCTTACTCCGCTCGGAACATCTGTTCTTGTACAAACGTTATACGTCGTGTTCTATTCTTTGAAACACGGAACAGGATAGTCCCACCGCCAGCTTCTGAACTAGAAACAGCAACTACAGATGCGCTGTTCTGTTGATACCAATTGAAATAATACTTAACGAACTGACTGACAGAATACTTTGTCTTGACACAAAGGAAGAATACATTCAAACATATGTATGTGCGAGGTAGTGAGGAAACGTCCTCGCACTTGGTGCTCCAAGTTACATAAGGGATTAAAACATTTTAGATTAAAGCCACACACACACTATTGTTTTTCCAAATACAACAAAATCTGAACATTTCGTCCTTACAGACATTGACGTGGAGTTGTTTTAAATGTTTCATTGTAATTAAGGTTAACCTTACCTTTGACTAATCCACCCCACCATAGAACTCTGATCCCCGTTTCACCTGATAATTAAGAAACCACCATAACACTTATTTTTCACTATTAATTATCATGTAAAATAGCTTCACTTTGTGCACATAAGTCTTTTACATACAATCTTCCTGCTTGGCTTTGAAGTAATACATGTAAAAGGCTTTTGATTAAGTTTACATTTAGCTTCACGTTTTACACTCTTTTACTTTTCCACAAGTCTTTTACATACAGTCTTCCTGTTTGGCTTTGAAGTAATACATGTAAATAGCTGTTGATTAAGTTCACATTTAGCTTCACGTTTTACACTCTTTTACTTTCCACAAATCTTGTACATACAGTCTGCCTGATTGGCTTTGAAGTAATACATGTAAATAGCTCTTGATTTAAGTTCACATTTAGCATCACGTTTTACGCTCTTTTACTTTTTCACAAGTCTTTTACATACAGTCTTCCTGCTTGGCTTTGAAGTAATACATGTAAAAGGCTTTTGATTAAGTTTACATTTAGCTTCACTTGTTACACTCTTTCACTTATCCACAAGTCTTTTACATACAGTCTTCCTGTTATGCTTTGAAGTAATACCTGTAAAACGCTTTTGAATAAGTTCACATTTAGCTTCACGTTTTACACTTTTTCACTTTTCCACAAGTCTTTTACATACAGTCTTCCTGATTGGCTTTGAAGTAATACATGAAAATAGCTTTTGATTAAGTTTACATTGAGCTTCACCTTTTACAATCTTTCACTTTTCCACAAATCTTTTACATACAATCTTCCTGCTTGGCTTTGAAGTAATACATGTAAATAGCTTTTGATTAAGTTCACATTTAGCTTCACCTTTTACAATTTTCCACTTTTCCACAAATCTTTGACATACAATCTTCCTGCTTGGCTTTGAAGTAATACATGTAAATAGCTTTTGATTAAGTTTACATTTAGCTTCACTTTTACACTCTTTCACTTTTCCACAAGTCTTTTACATACAGTCTTCATGTTTTGCTTTAAAGTAATACATGTAAAACACTTTTGATTAAGTTCACATTTAGGTTCACGTTTTACACTTTTTCACTTTTCCACAAGTCTTTTACATACAATCTTCCTGCTTGGCTTTGAAGTAATACATGTAAATAGCTTTTGATTAAGTGCACATTTAGCATCACGTTTTACACTCTTTCAACTGTCCACAAATCTTGTACATACAATCGTCCTGCTTGGTTTTGTGTGAATACATGTACATAATTTTTAATAAGTTCACATTTAGCTTCAGGTTTTACACTCTTTCACTTTTCCACAAATCATTTACCTATAATAATCCTGTTTGGCTTTGAAGTAATACATGTAAATAGCTTTTGATTAAGTGCACATTTAGCATCACGTTTTACACTCTTTTAGGTTTCCACAAATCTTTTACATACAATCTTCCTCTTAGGCTTTGTGTGAATACATGTAAATGGCTTTTGATTAACTTTGTTTACCTTATATATATGTCTTGGAGTAGTCCTTACCCCTTCTGAAACCACTGTAGTAACATAAAACAAGGACAACAAATCCTACCAACAAGACGCCTTCAGTGGCAAATTTAAAAGCTACTATTAAAATTGAAGATAAAGTGTGAAACACGTTGGTTTTTCACTTTCTAGGTCTCATAAGTGAAAGTGTAACCGTCTTAGGTTGAGGCTGTCAGGGTTATCATTTGGTTACCAGGAGTTGAAAGCAACACTTTCTTGAATAAAATGTTTCTAAAAAATTTAATAGTTAAGTTTTGTTTGATTTTTTTTCAGTCGTCTCTCAACGTCTTGGTATAGTTTCTTTTGGAAGTCAGTATAATTGTAAAATAAGCTACGTTATAATTATGACATCTTGGAGCTCCAGTAAATATTTACTTTTTATATAATTGGCAGAAATCTACGAAGAATGAGTTTGAAGTCATGAAATGGTCAAAGAAGAGAACTGCTTTATTTCACAATTTTAAGTTATACAAATTGGAAATGTTACGTGTACAATCCTGTTTCCTGACATCCCATAATTTTATGATTCTAACTGCGAATTTAAAAGATGTCACAGGGTGCATTGCACCAAAAGACCAAAAGAGAATCACTTTAAAGACGCCAGTCATACTGCTGAGACAGCAAGACCAATCGTAAAACACCACACACAGTCGTATGTTATTTTCCTCCAATAAATTTTGATTTGCAACTGTTGGAGCAGTTCCTACCCACGTGTGTTGACTATCTGTCGATGTTGTATTTACTCAGCTATTGTTTTGCATCCATATGGTGATATCAATATTAAAAAATCAAAGCACAACACCCACGAAGGGCGGAGACTATCATCTGTACACGTGCCAGAAAATGAGTATAAAAATCAGGACTCTTCGAACCGTTTCCAGACAACCGCCCGACTGCGATTCAGTAAGTATGGGTTTTTACTATATTCTTCTTTTATTTCAAGATGAGCAGCTAAAAGACATCCATGTACATTTAGATGAACTTTTGGTGACTGATAACATGAAACCTTCATTATGCAGAAGGCTAGTTTGTGACTAGAAAGATAAAATGTATGGGTTTGAAAGAGATAATGTCTTGTTATTCAGAGGCAAAGCTGTTTGGTTGGTTAGACCAAAACTTTGAACTTAAATTTAAAAAGGATTCAGTTTTATTTAGAAGGACACTTATTGACTCTAGGATCTTTGAAATTAAATAGGAAAGAAGTTCATTATATTTCGAAAACAGTTTGCAGCTTGATGGAGGAAAGGAATTTCGTTTTATTTCGTAGAAGGACGGGATATTGAGAAGAACAGTAAAGAAAATTCTTGAGATGTTCAATAATAGGACATTTTTATTTATTCAATTCTAAATTACGGGACATCAAATCCCCGAGATTTTGAATTGAAATGGATTTCTTTGTAATTACGGCATCTGTGTCCATTATATGCAGTTTCTGTTACTCGTAAGGTTAAATCTTTGAGATGCTTACTAGGAAAGAATATAAATTTTATAAAAAATCCCTGACGTGAAATCCTTGTGATACTGTGTAAGAAAGAACATTCTTTATATTACGAAAACCGTATTGTAATGTGCAGGATCCCACACGTGATATAGACAAGGGAAAGATACTGTATTTATCAATAGAACTGTCAAGGGAAATGTTAAAGTGCTACTTTAAAAAAATAATTTCTTTAAACTGTTTGTGTGTCTTTAAGACTAAACTGTTGTTTCTGCTCCGGGTAGGGGGGGGGGGGCGGGGATAATCGCAGGTTTTGAAATGTAAGGATTCGAATTGGTAGTCATCCAGTATGTTATTTCTTACAGTATTCCTATATCTTTTGAATAATATGTTCGCAACCAAAATACTTACTCAGCATAATAGTTAACTATTTACAGTACATGGCGCTTAGATGCACACGCATCTGAGTAAATTCTTAGTTTCTTACATTTAATTCAAATATTAAAAATATCATCTACGAATAACATATCTCCTCAGAGACCGCCGTACTGCGGTACTATCTAGACTTGCTAATGTTTGCTGCCTAGGAGAGTAAACGTATGGAAAAAATATACTGCAGTACAGCCTTGGTGCAAGGCTACATGGCAATCCAAGAAGACGCCAAAAAATGCCAGTTGATTGCTTCAACGTTTACATTTAAAGTTAAAGGTGAAAAATGAATATCGAACAAGGCTTATCTATGCTTTGTTTGCATAATGATGTAAAGAAATGTACCACACGCAGTTCACAAGCTCGAACAAATAAAGTGGCATAGAGCCCTGGCAATGTCAATGGTGTCACCTTGGGTATGTGGCTCTGCTGACAATTTGCGTCACTCCACTCAGCTGAAACTGCATGTCTGGTCTGAACGATGGTGATGCAATGTTATCCTGCAAGCACCTAACAAGCAGTGAGGTTCTATTCTCTCTGGGGAGGTGAGGAATGTGATGGGTTCTACATTGTTCCAACGACAGGGCGTATGGTTTGAAACACTCTGAACATGTATCTGGTGTTTCGCACGATCAATCTATTATCTCTGAAACACGTTTCCATCCTGATTATGTTCCCTTAGACAAGGTCCTGATGTCGTGATCCTTTGATAATGAAAATGCAATTCCATCCTGATCATTTACCCTTGGCAATGAACTCAAATTTGTCAAAGTCGAACCAGATGAAAATAAGAATTTCGTTAAACCAGGGCGACAACCATCTGTAAAGAGGGACAACATATTTCCTATTAATTGCACAATGCAAAGTTATTTTACTGCTGTATTATTTCAGATCTGTTTTGTTTCCTTTGCAGATTTTCTTGAATACCTGTAGACGGAATTGCTACGGAATGCAACTGAGTAAGTAGAACGCACATAAGTCTTTTGTAAAGACTATGCATCAAAGTATTATTGACTCAGCATTACTCTAATAACGTTTTGACACACGAACTGTGTTGCACCAGAAGTTAAGTTAGGTTCTACCTCGGTATTCTAGCCCGAAATAACTGTTCCGGAGTGACACTACTTTTTGTTCACACCACACTATGGGATGAAGCCTTGAAGGCCTGGAAGCCAGCCGATCACCCATCAAACTACTTTCCGTGTTTGAAGTTGATTAACTTTCCAAGCTCGTAACCTCAAACTACTCTCCGGGCTTGACGTTGATTAACTTCGCAAGCTCGTAACCTCAAACTACTTTCCGGGTTTGAAGTTGATTAACTTCCATAGCTCGTAACCTCAAACTACTTTCCAGGTTTGAAGTTGATTAACTTCCCAAGCTCGTAACCTCAAACTACTCTCCGGGCTTGACGTTGATTAACTTCGCAAGCTCGTAACCTGAAACTACTTTCCGGGTTTGAAGTTGATTAACTTCCCAAGCTCGTAACCTCAAACTACTCTCCGGGCTTGACGTTAATTAACTTCGCAAGCTCGTAACCTCAAACTACTTTTCGAGTTTGAAGTTGATTAACTTCCCAAGCTCGTAACCTCAAACTACTCTCGCTGCTTGACGTTGATTAACTTCCCAAGCTCGTAACCTCAAACTACTCTCGGGGCCTGACGTTGAGTAACTTCCCAAGCTCGTAACCAAGATTTCAGGACACCTACCTCCACCCCGTAGTTGGGTATTCCTGGCGTCATCCCTGAGAAGATCGCACGCATTGATAACGAATCCGTCTCTCATGTTCACTTACTTCTTCAAGGTTCTTTTAAAAAAGCAAACAAACATAGCAGCTTATTTCTGTTTGTTTCCTAGCAACCGTGCACGTGCTGCTTGTCTTGTTGCCTTTGATGACAGCAGGGCAAATCGGTTTCACTCAAAAGACTATCAATGATTGGCCAGATAAGCTCCAAGCTGAAGTCTGCAGAAAGACAGAAGTCCAAATCTGTGGTGGTTTTGAAGCAAAGATAACATTTTCAAACCCTGTCAAGAACGTTCAGGTAAGTGATCGGAGCCAAAAGAATGAGGGCTTGTTTTCAGGTTTATATTTTTTTATAATTATTAAAACTCTTCGATTTAAATGGTCGTTGTTGCACAATGTATTATGATAACGGTTGCCTATTACATTGAGTTAAGCTTCCTCAACCAAAACAATAATACAAAAGAATAAAAAAAACAATATCCATAATACTCACGTTGTTTTGAATTTCCTCAGAAATAGACGCTCGGGAATTTTTTCGCTTGAAACATGAGTTGAAGTCAAAACATCTAGGTTCAAGGTTGTGTCATTTGATGTTAAATGCCATGTTCATGTAGTATAGTTTTGGTCATACCGATTTTTTATCCTATAAGAGACGCACATTTAGACGCAACCTTTTTAGAGTGTCTCTAATTATGTTTTAGGGCTAGGATTTAATTGTCCTATCGAAAGCAATGAAAAATAACAGAGTTGTTTCCGGTTGGACTGGCAACTATTGGAGTGTCTCTAATTATGTTCCAGGGCTAGGATTTAATTGTCCAATCGAAAACAATGAAAAATAAAAGAGTTGTTTCCGGTTTGACTGGCAACGTATTTGAGTGTCTCTATTTATGTTCTAGGGCTGGGACTTCATTGTTTCAAGTGTCCAGTCGAACAATGTGTACCTTAAAAACGAGGTGTGGATGACTGACGTATCTGCCGGTTCCAATGTCTGTTTGAAATTTGAGGTCACGAAAGTGGTACAGGGTTACCTTAAGATAACAGACTTTATCTTCACCAAAAGATCGTCTTGTTCAGGTTTGTGGGTTTCACCATTTTGTTTTAATATACCACATTGTCAGATTATCTCTATTGCCTTTAGGAAGCCTTATATGGGAGTTGAGTTGTTCTCGTGCAACTCACGCAGGTCATGAGCTGTAAACGTTATGCAGTTGGACTGGTTATCGACCCAATTAGTACGTTTTCTAAAAAGTGTTGGTTTTATTATTATTATTATTATTATTATTATTATTATTACTATTATTATTATTATTACTATTATTATTACTATTATTATTATTATTATTATTATTACTATTATTATTATGACTATTACTATTACTATTACTATTACTGTTATTATTATTATTATTATTACTATTATTATTATTATTACTATTATTATTATTATTATTATTATTATTATTACTATTACTATTACTATTATTATTATTATTATTACTATTATTATTATAATTATTATTATTACTATTACTATTATTATTATTATTATTACTATTATTATTATTACTATTACTATTATTATTATTATTATTATTATTATTATTATTATTATTACTATTATTATTGTTATTGTCTCACAGAATCAACCGAAATGATAATCAGGACCAGTCCCCACGTGGTATATATGAAATAAGGACGAAACCCTCGTCACAACTTGATCTATTCATTTAAGCACAACGGATGGTGAAACAATTCAATTCGTCTTTATTCTTACATTTGTTGCAGAACAGTTTAGATAAAAATAGAATTAAGAGATTGGAATAAAACAAGCTATTTCCACTATTTGACATCTTTAGAATTCATAACTTTAATCTTACTGATGTGAACAGGAGGCGGAGCTGCCGCCACAACCCAGGCTCAGTCCGGTGGAGGAGGAGGGACCACACAGACACCCACTAACCCAGGAGGATCTACAGGCTCAGGTTGTGTATCAGCTTACAGTTCTTATAATAGTTCTTGTAAGGTGCATGCAATCCAAACCACTAAGGGGCATGCTCTGAGCACTTGGGAGATGAGACGAGTCTATACAGTGAACAAGTGTGTCTTTAGTCTTGATTTGAAGACAGAAAGACTTGTAGAGGCCTTCAATGGCAGAGGGAGAGAGTTCCATAATCAAGCTGCCACAGAGCTGAACGTTCTGCAACCGAACGTATTTTAGTTGTAGCGGGGAACTTGCAGTAGGTGTCGGGAGTTGGAGAGATGATATCTGGTGGGAACATATAGACTAACGAGCATGTTGTAGATATGTTGTCCAGAGCGGTCTCTTAGTGAGTGCCTGAGATGCGATAGACAGGATCTTGAAATGTATTATTTGACGTACACGTAACCAGTGGAGCTACTTAAGGACTGGAGGTATACTGTGGTATAAGGACAGCAATATCCAAACATAACGTTTGTAATTGACCTAATCGAATACATAGTTTCTTCTCAGGACATTGTTGCGAAAAGTCACGAAAGGAAATTATACACAACTGTCAAGAGTCTAAACATGTTAAATGTATTGGGTGTACTCGTAACCGGTGGAGCTACTTAAGGACTGGAGGTATACTGTGGTATAAGGACAGCAATATCCAAACATAACGTTTGTAATTGACCT
>JAUELE010006006.1:0-17009 GCA_031471655.1 Diodora aspera
CATCCTGTCACATCAACAAAACAACAACCTTCTTCACGACTGTTCTAGTCCATCCTGTCACATCAACAAAACAACAACCTTCTTCACGACTGTTCTAGTCCATCCTGTCACATCAACAAAACAACAACCTTCTTCACGACTGTTCTAGTCCATCCTGTCACATCAACAAAACAACAACCTTCTTCACGACTGTTCTAGTCCATCCTGTCACATCAACAAAACAACAACCTTCTTCACGACTGTTCTAGTCCATCCTGTCACATCAACAAAACAACAATCTTCTTCACGACTGTTCCAGTCCATCCTGTCACATCAACAACCTTCTTTTCACGATTGTAATTGTCCGCCCTGTCACCTTGCATTATATCGCGATAGTTACACGAGCTGAATCACATCAAACACTGAAAGGGAACACAGTCATGTCTCGAAGACATATCCGAGTCTTTTCCTGAAAGTTTTCCTGTAGTCTGAACAATTTATGGAAAGATTATGATTTAGATATTGATTTAATTATACTTTATTGACTTAATTAGAAACTGATCAATGAAATATCTGAAGTTGGAACAGAATTACTGAATCTGACTTGCCTCTTTAAATTGGATAATATTGTTTCTAACAAGGCGCTCGATCTTGCGAATAATAAAAGTTCTCCGGAAAAAGGAAGACATCTGATATATGCGTTTGTATAAGGAGGAGGAAGCAAAATGATACGGCTCCCTACAGGGAATCATACTCTGCTGGCTATGAATAAGAAAAAAGTCCCTTGTCATTATATACATTTGATACCGTCTTACGATAAAACTCGAATCGTTGCGCGTTCATGAAATGAGACGAGTGAAGGTTCAAATCTGTACATTTTGCAATAAGCATAGGTTTTTTGTGTGTTCTATGTTCTCATATTCTTCTGAATTTTTAAACTTGGGAAATATTTGCTACTGAACGTACAAAGCTTTCTAAACACTACAAACGGTTCCCAAAAACTAAACCAAATTGAATGAACACAACCGACACAAAAACTGAAAACCGACAGAAAAAACCTAAACCGGTAAGAATTAACCCAACGAACAGAAAAATTAAGCCTAAAAGAATGAGTCTAACCACCATAATTACCAAACCAAAAAGAATGAGTCTAAACAACAGACCCCCTCCAAACCAAAAACAATGAACGTAAGCAACAAAAGACTTTACACCAAAAAAAACCCCAACATAAAACCCTAAACAAAAAGGAATGAACTTAACCAACAAAAAACCCTAAACCAAAAAGAATGTACCTAACCAACGGAAAACTCTTAACACAAAAAAGAGTGAACCTAACCAACATAAAACTCAACCAAAAAAAAAGGAATGAACCTAACCAACAGAAAATCCTAAACCACAAAGAATAAACCTAACCAACAGAAAACCCTAAACAAAAACGAATGAACCTAAACAGAAAACCCTAAGCCGAAAAGAATGAACCGAACCAACAGAAACCGTAAATCAAAAATAAAAAAAATAAAAAGCTAAGCCAATAAGAATTAACCCAACCAAAAGAAAAACTAAACCAAAAGAAACAATAAAGCAAGAAGAAATTAACCTAACCACCCGAAAATGGAGATCAGTTTTCCTGCCTTTTGTTTATTCGCAATTTACTCGCAAGGTGTTCAATTTCTGTGTTACAAAAGCTGTGTAGTAGCTCAAGTATTGACAGTTGAGTTTAATTTACCTCAAACGTTCACTGGTAGTAATCGCTGTGTGATTTCTCTTTCTCTAGTTTTGCCGGTTATGTGGCATTGTAAATGCAATTTCATTACAACTGTAATGTCGATGAACTTCGTTTTATTTCTAAGTCCCCGTCTCTGTAAAAGTTTGTACATTTGTCTTTACTTTCGGGTGTAGATTGTATTTATTGTATTAACAATTCTGAGGTATACATTTCTATTGATGTGTTTTATGTAATCTACCAATGTTTTTTTTAAGATCCTTTCTGACATAACCTGAATCGTTTGATTTTTATAATTTACATTTTTTCTGTCTCTTTCTCTTATTTTGGCGGTTATGTAGCGCTGTAAATGCACATTCATTAAGACTGCAATCTCGTTTAACTGCGTTATATTTCTAAATTCCCGCCTTTGTAAAAGTTTGTACATTTATCTGTACTTTTGGGCTACGAAGTAGTGTATATGAGGGTTGTTTTTGAAGAGTTTAGAAGTAGTATATGTTTTTTCAATCGAATATTATTGTATCAGCAGTTCTGAGGTATTCATTTTTATTTATATGTTTCATGTGACATACCATTGTATGATATGCCCTTAATCGTTTGATTCTTATATTTACCTTTCTTCTGTCTAAACTGATCCAAACTTGAATACAAACTTTGATGGCAAACCTTTTCAACCATGAGATGCAATGTAGCACACTGTAGTGTAACAGAAATGTACCGAAGCCTTGTAGATTTTACTGGTTCTCGAGAACCCTATAAACTAAAACGAATGAGTCCAACCAACAGAAGCCCTTCCCCCAAACAAACAGAATGGACTCACCAACCGAAAACGCTACACCAAAATGAATGAACCTAGCCAACCGAAAACCCTAAACCAAACAGAATGAGTCTAATGAACTGAAAACCCCCTGAACAAAAAAGAATGAATTTACCAACATAAAATGCCTCAACCAAAAACAGTGCTTAACCAATAAGAAAAAAACTAATCCAAAACGGATGAATGTAACCAACAGACCCCCCCCCCCCCAAAAAAAAAGAATGAACCAAACCAAGTGAAAAACCTGAAGCAAACGAATGAAACTAACAGACAGAACAAACAACTAAACCATGTTAACAAACATTATACATGTACCTATTTTACCTATATCGACTGTAACCATTTTATGTACAGTCATGGGCTTCGAGAAGTTCACATCGGTGTTGTGATTTCAAAACCAAAAGGTCATGATTTTTATGACTTTGTTTTACGTCTGAATTTCAAGTGCTTTGTGAACTGTATATGGCAGTATTTTACTCTCTTATACATAGGTGTTCAGGGGTTGTTGGTTCATATTGTAGATAAGAAATATCTTCACTTTATCAAGTTTATCCTTTTTGTGCGTTTTGTTTTCAATCATTTCATCTGTGAAACCCCGTGGATCTTCTGGGGAGTGGTATGCCACTAAGAAAGAATAGGGCTTTAGTAACCCGATGTTTTCCTGTCTTTTGGCTTTTCGCAATTATCGCACGGTATGCATCAACTGTGTTACAAAACCTATAGAGCTTAAGTATTGACAATTGAGTCTAATTTATCTCAAACTTTCACTTGTAGTAATCGCTGTGTGATTTTCTCTCTCTCTAGTTTTGGCGGTATGTAGGGCTGTAAGTACACTTTTATTAAAACTGTCATGTCGTTGAACTGCGTTTTATTTCTAAATCCCCGTCTTTGTAACAGTTTGTACAGTTATCTTCACTTTCGGGTATAGATTGTATTTATTGTATTAACAATTCTGAGGTATACATTTCTATTGATGTGTTTTATGTAACCTACCAACGTTTGTTAAGATCCTTTTTTACATAACTTGCCGTGAATCGTTTGATTCTTTTATTTACATTTTTTTTCTGTCTCAGAAAACTAATCCAAACTTGAATACAAATATCGATGGTAAATCTTTTGAACTATGGAATGTAGTGTCAAAATGTACCGAAGTCCTAGATTTTACTGGTTGTTCTCTTAAACCCGTAACATTAAAAGAGTTAATACAAAAATATGGATAGTTTTGTCCAAAATATCATTATAGTTCAGTAAAAGTCAGAGTAATTATTTACGTCATAGTGAGAACATCTTTTAATACAGTTCATGCAATGATTAAAACTATTTTTTGTTGTAACGTTTAACGCGTATTTTACCCAGATATTTTGTCTGACAAACAATGTTTGCACCCCTCAACATGAACACAAGCCACACGAGCTGTCCTTAGTTAGCGCTTGCTTTGAACTGGGTTTACAGAAATGGTTATTGAAGGTTGGAGTTAATGGGAGAGTGTTTTATGGCTTCATGGATAAAGTGCTTGTGCATTCTCTGTATTTAAATTTTCCAGGGAGTTGGGTTGCTTTGCTTCGTTTATACTGTCTTGCACGATGTTTCTTATAGACGATAAATATATTGTTTACTAAGAACATCGTGTTGTCTTTATGGATTAAAACGTTTTTATTTATCCATAAATTATTTATTTATTTATCCATAAGAACAACACGATCCTCTTACTATAATCAACTTCTAAGGAATGCCTATCAAAGGTGTTACATTGTTTATTGTTATTATTATAAGTAAGAGTTTTTTACACAGCATGTATGAAAGTGGTGATGAAAGGTAATCATATAGTTTCTTCATATCTAGTGGACGACATTTTACAATATGTATACCGCACAGCTTCTATGCATAGGCACCCCATGTCAGTATCGAAATTGGTGTTTTCAGTATTCAGATGCTACCAACATTGTGCTGTTTCGTATTTACTACATGTATGCTTAATTGAAACAAAGAAGTAATCTTGATCCAACTGACATCTTAACCCGCAACATTGAGCTTAATCTTGTTTTAAATCAAATTCTTTACCGGACTTTTAAAAACTACAACAAAAAAACAACAACAAAAAACAAATATTGGAAAAATACAAAACTGTTGAAAAATGAATTGATTATTTAAAAAACCTAGCTAATAAAAACAAAATTGAAACAAACACTTAAAAGAATTTGTTTTAAACATGAATTAAACCGAACTGTTAAAATCAGAACCAAACTAATGAATATGTGGTTGATTATTATGTACACCATTGAATCAAACCTGCAGAAAATGAAACTATTCATCAAACAGAAGCTATAAAACACTTGATGGCATGTATGATTTGTGTATCTACTGGGATTAGGGTGAATGGCTTCGGTATTTACACCAAATAATTTGACTTTTAACGGCTTCTGGGAAGTTGGTTTAACTTGGAGATGCATTGTGGTTTTTACGAAAGTTTGCGCCTGGCATGAAATCTAGAATCGACCAATCAGTAGCCGAGTTTCGGCTCCAAATCTTGAACTGGTTCAAAATTCTAAAATCTTGTTCAAGGCAACCTGTACACTGTTGATGGGGAAACCTGTAAGCTTGCGCTATGACAGTTGACTGTTGATGGTATACTAACTGAATGCTTTGAATTTTGCCTATCGTCAGGCGTGCAGTATTGCTTTGCTCTCATGTTTTGCACTGAACTTATACCTGTGGTGATAAGGTGACTGGAATTAACCTCGCCAAACAACCCTGCCAAGATCATTTATGTGTTGTCGTCCAACGTGCTTCAGTTTCTCATAAACCTGACCAAACAAGGTCATAAAACGACGCTGACTTGCGTAAACATTTCATAAACTTTGGTCGTATACTACTTAAACCGAAAACCTCTGTCCTACTAAAACCCGTTATGGATGTCCTTCAATCATTACACAATGTCTGTTGCTCTTTGTATCCCACCATACGTTAAACCCTAAACCATTATTTACATACGTAATACCTTGTATCCAATTAATACACGTCATGTTAAACCAAAAAGAATTATTTACAGATTGTTAAACCTTGTATCCCACTAAACCACGTAAGTTAACGCCTAAACCAATTTATAGACCGTTATACATTGTATCCACTGATACACGCACAGTTATACCATGCACCATTATTTACACACTGTCCTACCTTGTATCCCACTGAAGCGTGGCCAGTTAAACCCTTACTTAGAGACCGTTATACCGTGTCTACTAACAAGCACGCCAAGTTTTACATTATCCCACTAAATGACCCTTCAGCAAGTACAGGCAGACATTAAGCTTTACACCAATATATACAGACTGTAATGGTTTGTAACCATTACCACTGACTTTACACATGGGGTTTCACCCCACAACCTCTACGAAAAGACATCACCACCGTATACCCCACTGACTTTACACACGGGGTTCCACCTCAGAACCTCTACAAATAGATAATCACTACCTTCTACCCAACTGACATTCCACACTGGGTTACACTCCACAACATATCCCACAGGCTCCCACAAAAGACATTACCACCTTATACCCCACTGACTTTACTCACGGAGTTTCACCCCACAACCTCCACAAATAGACATTACCATCTATACCCAACGGACTTTAAGCTCGGGGCCAGAAAACCCTAAACCAAAAAGGATGAGTGTAACCAACAGAAACCCCTAAACAAAAAAGGATGAGTGTAACCAACAAAAAACCTTAACTCCCAAAAAGAATGAGTGTAACCAACAGAAAATGCTTAAACTAAAAGAATTAACCTAACCAAGGAAAAAAACCTTAAGCAAACGAAAGAAACTAACAGACAGAAATGTTAACAAACATTATACCTATTTTACCTATTTCGACTGGAACCAAGTTTTGATACAGTCATGTGCTTGGAGACAGCTGAGAAGCTCACATCGGTATTGTGATTTCAAAACCAAAAGGTCATGACTTTTATGAGTTTGTTTTACGTGTAACGAACTGCAAGTAGTTTTCTGAACTGTATATGGCAATATGTATGTGGTTTCTGTGACTGATTAGTGGTCCATAGTTCTACATATTTGACAGATGTATAATCATTGCACCGTTTTAAAAATAAAACACCCGATATAATCACATAATATAGTTTGGATTTTATTTTGGACTCCATACTTTATATACTCTCTTATACATGAGTGTTTACGGGTTGTTGGCTCATGCTTGTAAATAAGAAATATCTTCACTTTATCAAGTTTATCTTTTTTGAGCGTTTTGTTTTCAATCATTTCATCTGTGAAACTCCGTGAAGCTTCCGGAGAGTGGCATGCCGCTTACAAAGAATAGGCTCCGGTAACCCAATGTGTTCCTGTCTTTTGTCTTTTAGTAATGACCGCACGGTGTGCATCATCTGTGTTACAAAGGTTGTATAGTAAAATATTGACAATTGAGTTTAATTTATCACAAACTTTCACTTGTAGTAATCGCTGTGTGATTTTTCTCCCTCTAGTTTTGCCGGTTATGTAGCATTGTAAATACAATTTCATTACAACTGTAATGTCGATGAACTTCGTTTTATTTCTAAATCCCCGTCTTTGTAAAAGTTTTTACATTTATCTTTACTTTCGGGTGTAGATTATATTTATTGTATCAACAATTCTGAGGTATACATTTCTGTTGATGTGTTTATGTAACCTACCAATGATTATGTTGATTCTTATGTTTACATTTTTTTCTGTCTCAGAAAACTAATCCAAACTTGAATACACACTCCGATGGTAAACCTTTTGAACTATGGAATGTAGTGTCAAAATGTACCGAAGTCATAGATTTTACTGGTTGTTCCCTTAAACCCGTGACATTAAAAGAGTTAATACATAACTATGTATGGTTTTGTCCAAAATATCATTATGGTTCAGTAATAGTCGGTATCATTATTTACGTCAAAGTGAGAACATCTTTAAATGCAATTCACGCAATGATAAAAACATGTTTTTGTTGTAACGTCTAACGCGTATTTTACCCAGATATTTTATCGTGTCTGACAAAAAGTGATTGTACCCCTCAACATGAACACAAGCCACACACACTGTCCTTCGTTAACGCATACTTTGAAAATGTGTTTACAAAAATGCTAATTTAAGAATGGAGTTATACTGTCTTGCACGATGTTTCTGGACGATAAATATATTGTTTATTAAGAACATCGTGTTGTCTTTATGGATTACAACTTCTTTTTTTATCCATAAATTATTTATTTATCCATAAAAACAACACGATGTTCTTACTATAAGCAACTTCAAAGGAATGCCTATCAAAGATGTTTATTTTTATTACTATAAGAGTTTTTACACAGCATGTTAGAAAGTGGTAATGAAAGGTAAACATATAGTTTCTTTATTTCATGTGGACGACATTTTACAATATGTATACCGCACAGCTTCTATGCATAGGCACCCCGTGACAGTATCGAACATGGTGTTTCCAGTATTCAGATGCTTCCAACATTGTGCTGTTTTGTATTTGCAACATGTATGCTTAATTGAAACTAATCGGTAATCTGAATCCGCCTAACATCTAAACACGAAATATTGAGCTTAATCTGGTATGAAATCAAATTCTTAACCGGATTTGTAAAAACTAAAACCAAAGAAAAACAAAACAAAACAAAACCCAAATATTGTGAAAATAACAAAACTGTTAAAAACTGAATTGATTGTTGAAAAAACCTGGCTAATAAAAACAAAACTGAATCACACACTTAAAAGAATTTGTTTTAAAATTAACTAAACCGAACTGTTAAAATCAGAACCAAACTAATGAAATATTTTGTTGATTATTATGTACATCACTGAATCAAACCTGTGGAAACTAAAACTATTCATCAAACAGAAACACATGATGACATGTATGATTTGTGTCTACTTGGATTAGTATGAAAGGCTGCGGTATTTACATTAAATAATTTTGCTTTTAAAAGCTTCTGGGAAGCTGGTTTCAATTGGAAATGCATTGTGACATTACGAAGGTTTGCACCAAGAATAAAATCTAGAACAGAACAATCAGTAACAACTCCAAATCTAGAACTGGTTACAAATTCTAAAATCTGGTTCAAAGTAACGTGTACACTGTTAATGGGTAAACCTGTCAGCTTTTACTATGCCAGTGGACTGTTAAATGTGTAGTAACTCGATATTCCTGTGCATGTTTTGAATTTTGCTTTGCTCTCATATTTTGCACTGAACTCCATACCTGTGGTGCTGAGGTGACTGACATTAACTTTGCCTAACAACCCTGCCAAGAACACGTATATGTTGTCGTCCAACACGCTTCAGTTTCTCATAAACCTGACCAAACAAGGTCATGAAACGACGCTGACTTGCGTAAACATTTCATAAACTTTGGTTGTGTACTACTTAATCTGAAACCCATATTGAGGATTTACATTCATGAAAGCGTACCTAACTTCAAATAGACATGTATATTTGATGTGAAATGCTTAGTTTTGTGTCGGTCATATTTCAATGGGGCATTATCTTTATTTACATTACCACTCATTGTTCCGCAAGCACGTCACTACCCTGTATGTATATTACATCGTGCACCCTGTATTACTCGACACTCACACGTTACCAATGTACAGACCGTTAACCTTTGTTATCATCTTGTGGTTGACACCCAGTTACCACTATGTATACCTGTCTGTAATAAACCTCACAATCTTACATTGTCGTACAAAATAACACTGTACCCGACATTAGATACACACCAACGTACAAGTCAGTTATTGTCGTGTCCAGACTTTACCTCTTGTACTCAAGAGATTATCATTTTATTATCTAGTTTTTACGAGATAGAAAGTTTTAAAGTTTCAAACAATGTTTCAATGTCAACATTTGCAACATTCAACTTTAAGCTGATTTTAAACACACTGGTTTAATATAACACAACTGTTATACGTACCCTCTGTGATAGAAACTTAAATGATTGCGTGTAGTCGTCACCGTGTACTCCAATGAAAATACACAAAACGTTACATACCTCAACCATTTATAACGAGTGTATCACTTTATAACTGGCTGTCGATATCAAATAAACCCTAAGTCACTATTTAGAGACTAGTCTACACTGTGTCCCACTTAAACACAAACCATTTTTAGAGATCATTACCCATTGTATCCCACTGATATACGCCATGTTAACTCTCCCTCGATACAAGTAGACTGTTCTACAACCCCACAAGCAGACAGTTCCACCTTATACCCCACTGACTTTACACACGGGGTTTCACCCCACAACCTCCACAAATAGACATTACCACCTATACCCCACGGACCTAAAGTATTGACAGTTGAGTCTAATTTATCTCAAACCTTCACTGGTAGTAATCGCTGTGTGATTTTTCTGTCTCTTTCTCTTGTTTTGACGGTTTTGTACGCTGTCAATGCATTTTCATCAAGACTGCAATCTCGTTGAACTGCGTTGTATTTTTAAATCCCCGTCTTTGTAAAATTTGTACATTTATCTGTACTTTTGGGCTTAGAAGCAGTGTATATGAGTTTTTGAAGAGTTTACAAGTAGTATATGGTTTATCAATCGACTTATATTGTATCAACAGTTTTGAGGTATTAATATTATTTTTATGTTTCATGTGACATACCAATGTATGAAAATATCTTTATTAAACATAACTTGCCCTGAATCGTTTGATTCTTATATTACATTTTTACCTTTCTTCTGTCTTAACTGATACAAACTTTGATGGCAAATCGTTTAAGCCATGGAATGCAATGTAGCAAAATGTATTGTAACAGAAATGTACCAAAACCTTGTAGATTTTACTGGTTCTCGAGAACCCTAAACCAATACGAATTATTCCAACCAACAGAACCCTCCATCCCCAACCAAACAAACAGAATGAACTCACCAACCGAAAACCCTAAACCAAAATGAATGAACCTAACCAACCGAAAACCCTAAACCAAAATGAATGAACCTAACCAACCGAAAACCCTAAACCAAAAAGAATGAGTCTAATGAACAGAAAAACCTCTAAACGAAAAAGAATGAACTGACCAACATAAAATGCCAATAAGAAAAACATAATCTAAATAGAATGAAACTAAACAACAGAAAACCCTAAACCAAAAAGGATGAGTGTAACCAACAGAAAATCCAAAACAAAGAAGGATGAGTCTAACCAACAGAAAACCCTAAACCAAAAGAATGAACCTAACCAAGGGAAAAAACCTGAACCAAACGAAAGAAACTAACAGACAGAAAAAAAACCTAAACCATGTGAACAAAACATTATACCTATTTTACCTAATGGACTGGAACCAATTTTCTATACAGTCATGTGCTTCGAGACAGCTGAGAAGCTCACATCGCTGTTGTGATTTCAAAACCAAAAGGTTGTGATTTTTATGAGTTTGTTTTACGTGTAGCGAACTTCAAGTGCTTTGTGAGCTGTATATAACAGTGTGTATGCGGTTTCTGTTCTGGGTGTAAGGGACAGGTTATTTGTGACTGATTATTGGTCCATTGTTCTACATATTTGACATGTGTATAATCATTGTACCGTTTTTGAAAAAAAACCCCAGAATAATCACATAATATAGTTTCGATTTTATTTTGGACTCCATACTTTATATACTCTCTTATACATGAGTGTTTACGGGTTGTTGGCTCATGCTTGTAAATAAGAAATATCTTCACTTTATCAAGTTTATCTTTTTTGAGCGTTTTGTTTTCAATCCTTTCGTCTGTGAAACCCCGTGGAGCTTCCGGAGAGTGGCATGCCACTTGGAAAGAATAGGGCTCCAGTAACCCAATGTTTTCCTGTCTGTTGTCTTTTCGCAATTATCGCACGGTGTGCATGATCTGTGTTACAAACACCGTATTGTTCAAGTATTGACAATTGACTCTAATTTATCTCAAACTTTCACTTGTAGAAATCGCTGTGTGATTTTTTCTCTCTCTTGTCTTGACCGTTATGTAGCGCTATAAATACACTTTCATTAAAACTTTAATGTCGTTGAACTGCGTTTTATTTCTAAATCTCCGTCTGTGTGTAAGTTTGTACATTCATCTTTGCTTTCGGGTGTAGATTGTATTTATTTTTATTAACAATTCTGAGGTATACATTTCTATTGAGGTGTTTTATGTAACCTACCAATGTTCGTTAAGATCCTTTTTAACATAATTTGCAGTACTGAATCGTTTGATTTTTATATTTACATTTTTTTCTGTCTCAGAAAACTAATCCAAAGTTGAATATAAATATCGATGGTAAACCTTTTGAACTATGGAATGTAGTGTCAAAATGTACCGAAGTCATAGATTTTACTGGTTGTTCTCTTAAACCCGTAACATTAAACAAGTTAATGCAACACTTTGGATAGTTTGGTCCAAAATATCATCATGGTTCAGTAAAAGTCGGTGTAATTATTTACGTCATAGTGAGAACATCTTTTAATGCAGTTCACGCAATGATTAAAACTAGTTTTTGTTGTAACGCTTAACGCGTATTTATTCCATATATTTTATCGTGTCTGACAAACAATGTTTGCACCCCTCAACATCAACACAAGCCACACGAGCTGTTCTTAGTTAGCGCTTGCTTTGAAAATGTGTTTACAAAAATTCTAATTTAGGAGTGGTGTTAATTGGAGAGTGTTTTTATGGCTTCATGGATAAAGTGCTTGTGCATTCTCTGTATTTAATTATCCCAGGGAGTTGGGTTGTTTGCTGCGTTAAGAACATCGTGTTGTCTTTACGGATTGCAACTTTTGTATTTATCCATAAATTATTTATTTAATTATCCATAAGAACAACACGATGTTCTTACTATAATCAACTTCTAAGGAATGTATATCAAAGATGTTACATTGTTTATTGTTATTATTATAAGTAAGAGTTTTTACAAACATGTAGGAAAGTGGTGATGAAAGGTAATCATATATACTGACGAGCAAAAGAAACGATACCAATATTTGGAGAGAGTATGGAATAAATTAACAATTGCGTGGGATATACAAGAGATATCCCTTCAAGATTAAGACGTTGTGTCAACGACATGATGTCAATCAAATTACACTCATTGAAATCCAAGCATCATTTAGATCAACTATGACACAAAGACGTAACGGAAAATAACTATAATCAGTTGGTATCGTTTCTTTTACAATATGTATACCGCACAGCTTCTATGCATAGGCACCCCGTGTCAGTATCGAAAATGGTGTTTTCAGTATTCAGATGCTTCCAACATTGTGCTGTTTTGTATTTACTACATGAATGCTTAATTGAAACAAAGAAGTAATCTGAATCCGACTAACAACTAAATCCGAAACATTGAGCTTAATCTGGTTTTAAATCAAATTCTTTACCGGACGTTTAAAAACTAAAACAAAACAAACAAAAACAAATATTGGAAAAATAATAAAACTGTTGAAAACTGAATTGATTATTTAAAAAACCTGGCTAACAGAAAGAAAATTGAATCAAACACTTAAAAAAATTGTTTTAAAAATGAATTAAACCGAAGTGTTAAGATCAGAACCAAACTAATGAAATATGTGGTTGATTCTTATGTTCACCATTGAATCAAACCTGTAGAAATAAAACTATTCATCAAACAGAAGCTATAAAACACTTGATGGCATGTATGATTTGTGTGTGATATTAGGGTGAATGGCTTCGGTATTTACACCAAATAATTTTGCCTTTTAGAGCTTCTGGGAAGTTGGTTAAACTTGGAGATGCATTGTGGTTTTACAAAAGTTTGCGCCTAGCATGAAATCTAGAATCGACCAATCAGTAGCCGAGATTCGACTCCAAATCTTGAACTTGTTCAAAATTCTAAAATCTTGTTCAAGGCAACCTGTACACTGCTAATGGGGGAAACCTGTAAGCTTGCGCTATGACAGTTGACTGTTGATGGTATACTAACTGAATGCTTTGAAGTTTGCCTATCGTCAGGCGTGCAGTATTGCTTTGCTCTCATGTTTTGCACTGAACTTTATACCTGTGGTGATAAGGTGACTGGAATTAACCTCGCCTAACAACCCTGCCAAGATCACTTATGTGTTGTCGTCCAACACGCTTCAGTTTCTCATAAACCTGGGCAAACAAGGTCATAAAACGACGCGGACTTGCGTAAACATTCAATAAACTTTGGTCGTGTATAACTTAATCTGAAACGGATTTTGATAATTTACATTCATGAAAGCGTACCAAACTTCAAGTAGACATGTATATTTGATGTAAAATGCTCAGTCTCGTGTTGGTTATATTTCAATGTGGCATTACCAATATTTACATTGCCACTCATTGTACCGCATTAGCACGTCACTGCCCTGTGTGTATATTACGTCGTGCACCCTGTATTACTCGACACTCACACGTTACCAATGTACAGACCGTTAACCTGTGTTATCATCTTGTGGTTGACACCCAGTTACCACTGTGTATACCTGTCTGTAATAAACCTCATAAACCTACTAATCTTACATTGGCGTTAGAATCCGGATACATAATAACACTGTACCTAACATGATTATCAGATACACCCCAACGTACCAGCCAGTTATTGTCGTGTCCAGACTTAATCTCTTGTACTCAATGAGATATTATCATTTTATCATCTTGTTATTAGGGAATGGAAAGTTTTAAAGTTTCAAGCAATGTTTCAATTTCAGCATTTGCAACATTCAAATTTAAGCTGATTTTAAACACACTGGTTTAATATAACACAACTGTTATATGTACCCTCTGTGAAAGAAACTTAAATCATTGCGTATATACGTCATCGTGTACTCCATTGAAAATACACTCACCATTTATAACGAGTGTATCGCTTTATACCTGGCTGGCGATGCCAAACAAACCCTAAGTCAGTATTTACAGACTAGTCTCCATTGTGTCCCACTTAAACACAAACCATTTTTAGAGATCATTACCCATTATATCCCACTGATATAAGCCATGTTAACTCTCCCTCACTACAAGTAGACTGCTTTACCTTTTAACCCTCTAAAACACGTCGAGTTAAACCCTAAACCATATTTACAGACTGTTCTACCTTGCATCCAACTGCTACACGCCATGTTAAAACTTAAACCACAATGTACAGACTATTCTACCTCTGACCTACTAATACCAGTTATGGTAGTCCTTCAATCATTACACAATGTCTGTTGTGCTTTGTATCCCACTACACGTTAAACCCTACACCAATATTTACATTCGTAATACATGGTATCCAATTGATACACGTCATGTTGAACCAAAAAAGCATTATTATCCCCCGCCACGAAGTGGTTGCAGGGGATATTGGAATCGAGTTTGTCCGTCCGTTCGTCATTCTGTCCGTCACACGTGTACTCTAGGCAGCTTTTCTCGGAAAGTATTGTAGCTACATCAATGAAATTTCTCACACACATTGTCACTATGTTGATGTTGATTGACTTCGTAAATTAGCGCCTTGGGTGAATTATTTACAGAGTTATAGCCCTTGATTGCTTTTACGTCACACTTGTACTCTAGACATTTTTTCTCGGAAAGTATTGTAGCTACATCAATGCAATTTCTCACACACATTGTCACTATGGTGGTGTTGACTAAGTTCGAACATTAGTGCTTTGGGTGAATTATGTACAGAGTTATAGCCCTTGATTTCTTTTATTGACTTATTGCTTATGTAGTGCAATGAAGACAACTTTCTCAGAGGTATTGATGCTCTACTGAACAAAATTTCTGTTAGATACATATTCTCACTATAGCAATGTTGACAGGATATGAAAATAGACATTGCTGATGGGTCATTTAGAGTTACAGCACTTGTACAGGACTAAGATCAAACAACACATTTCAGGAGAGAATAAACATGTATACATGGCGGGGGATATTGACAACAATGTCTTCTTGTTTACATATTGTTCAACCTTGTATCCCACTAAACCACGTTAGTTAACGCATAAACCAATTTATAGACCGTTATACATTGTATCCACTGATACATGCACAGTTAAACCATTATTTACACACTGTCCTACCTTGTCTGACTTTACATACGGGGTTTCATCCCACAACCTCCACCAAAAGACATTACCACCTTATATCCCACTGACGTTACACACGGGGTTTCATCAGTCAACCTCCACAAATAGACATTACCACCTATATCCCACGAACTTTACACTCGGGGTTTCACCCCACAACCTCCACAAATAGACATTACCACATATACCCCACTGACTTTACACGCGGGGTTACACCAACACCAATAGATATCACTACCTTGTACGCTATCGAATGTACACACGGGGTTTCACCCCGCAACCTCAACAAATATATATCACTTTCTTGTACCACACTGACTCTTCACAAGGGGTTTCACTCCAGAACCTGTACAAACAGATATCATTACCTTGTACCCCACTGACTTTACACAAGGGGTTTCACCCCACAACCTCCACAAAACGACATTACCGCCTATACCCCACTGACTGTACACACGGGGTTTCACCCCGCAACCTCCACAAAACGACATTACCGCCTATACCCCACTGACTGTACACACGGGGTTTCACCCCACAACCTCCACAAAACGACATTACCGCCTATACCCCATGGGGTCAGTGGCCACTGACGTTACACACGGGGTTTCATCTCACAACCTCCACAAATAGACATTACCACCTTGTACCCCCCTGACTTTACACAAACGGTTTCATCTCACAACCTCTACAAATAGATGTCACAACATTGTATTCCCCTGACTTTACACAAGGGGCTTCACCCCCACAACCTCTACAAATAGATGTCATAACATTGTATCCCACTGACTTTACACTCGGGTTTTCACCCCACAACCTGAACAAAAAGACCTTACGACCTTATACCCCACTGACTTTACATTCGGGGTATCACCCCACAACCTCAACAAACAGATATCACTACCTTGTACCCTATCGACTTTAAGCTCGGGGCCTCAACCCACAACCTCAATAAATAGATATAACCACTTTATGCCCCACTGATGTTATACACGGGGTTTCACCCCACAACCTCCAAACGAATGAGTCCAACCAACAGAAGCCCCCCCTAACAAACAGAATGAACTCTCCAACCGAAAACCCTAAACCAAAATGAATGAACCTAACCGACCGAAAACCCTAAACCAAAACGAATGAGTCTAATGACGGAAAAACCCCTAAACCAAAAAGAATGAACTGACCAACATAAAATGCCAATAAGAAAAACATAATCCAAATAGAATGAAACTAAACAACAGAAAACCCTAAACCAAAAAGGATGAGTGTAACCAAGAGAAACAAAAAAAAAGCCAAACCAATAAGAAAAAAACTAATCTAAAAAGAATGAAACTAACCAACAGAAAACCCTAACCAAAGAAGGATGAGTGTAACCAAGAGAAACCTAAAATTAAAAGAATGAACCTAACCAAGGGGGGAAACCTGAAGCAAAACGAATGAAACTA
>JAUELE010006117.1:0-17006 GCA_031471655.1 Diodora aspera
TGTCTGTCGTACAATGCGACACTTTCCTTTCTATCGATCCCTTTTATGAACTGTCTTTTCGCTAGATGTGCACCTTGCGCATCACGTTGCGTAATGGCTGAAACCCCGCCCTCGAAACGTAAAACATCATTTCAACTTAATTCACGTTACATTATGCTTACTATTTTTATCAATCTTTGGAAATAACAAGTTTAATTCTTACTTTATATTTTGGGTTTTTAAACTTGCACCACAACCATAAACCTGAAAAGTGACCACGTGACAACATCAGACAACACTGATATCAAGTGACTGACGTTTGATATTCCATATCATTCAGGCTGATTGAATGGAAGTCCAAACACGGGCGGCTGACTAGACAACATCCATGTCGCACAACGAGAACGTTTAACTTACTTATTATACAGAACAAGATCGGGAAGCCAAATATCTTTAGACGGGACATACAGTTTATCAACGCCGCCATAGTCCCCTGGAATCCATACAAGTTTTCTGTCGAACCATTCCTGGTCAGCGTTAAATAAAAAGCAGGCAGGGTATAGACACAAAACACCCCCAGCACAGAGAAAAAGTCACAATTGGTCTCATATATAACAGTTAAAAGGGTGGTCATTCATATCAACATCTATTGATAGCTGTGCTCAGACATTTTGGTTTTCTTACCCAGCACTTACCAATTATGCTTCAACATTAAGCAACTGAGAAAGCAAGTGAAAAGTAAATTCAGTTGATTTTGTCCATTGTTATAACGCCTGTTCCGCATTTATTTCAACTGAAAAATACTTTTGATCATTTATTTTTATTATTGTTCATATTTTCCACATATGAAACATGAGGAAATACAGTTTAACATTGAATTTAATCTCAATGATGTTTCTTACAAAATGTGTAAATGCTACTTTAAGCAAAAAATCATAACCAAGCGTTCTATGTCAAAATTCTCACATGTCTGTGCAACATCACATCGGAAAACAGCGTACACAATTAGCAATGCAACGTCATGTCAACATGCCGATGATATGGGTTTCTTAAATGAGGAACAAATAATCAACACAGAGGACATTAATTAATCGGACACAAGTTAACACAAATAGATGTATGTGAACCTGGCGTCACAAAATGGTGCAATAATAATAAAATGAATATATGAATATTCATGCCTTACAACTGTAGAATCAATGCACCTTTCCAGATTTTAATACATAATGTTATGTCATACATGTAATATTTTTCACTCAGTATGTACTCTATAACCAACTGAATCCTAAATGTTTATTTTGAAGAATATATTCCTTACCACTTTACTTAGTTTCTATAATGTATTCAACTTCTTTCCGCACAAATAAGTCGACTTGACGGCCATCTTGATTGTTATCAAAAGCAACTGAGTTTTCAAATGAAATAGTTAAGGGTTAGACATTTACAAATAATTACTATCTTTGGCTTAGAGTTAGTAAGGGTTAGCTTAGGGTTAGTGTTTCTGAGAGGGCGCATCTATTCTATAGCAACTCCATCCATGCAGTAAGCTTTGTTTGAATAGTTTTGCAGTAAAAACAGTTTAAGATAACAACATGTGCAATCATAAAAAACGGACAATGTTTGCAACAAAATGATGTCACACTTAGTAACCTGAGGGACAACTTCATTAATAAAGGAGTTTACGATCGAAGTTTCACACCAGAGAACAGCATGTGAGAGTTTAATATGGAGATCAAAATCAATTTCACCACACGTCAGCGCCTGTCAAAGCTGCCAGATGACGATTGCAGGCACTTGCGCCCCTGGCCTACCTAACGTCCTGCGATGTGTAGCAGCAAAAATATATCAGAGCGGATTATGATCCAACGGTTTCAAATATTGGATTGGAACCTAGTAGTCTTGAAGCAGATTTGAATGTGTCTCCCAGTAAAGCCTATCTTCGTGAAAAAACCGTCCACATTTCTCGAGTGCGGTTAATAACCTCAAAATTAAAAGAAATTGGACCAACGATGACTTGCAATATGTACGAAGTTTATGTGTGATTTAAGCAGGAATCGTTTGATTTCGGGTTATAGAATGCTATTTTAGAACTATTTAGGTTGACAGCGATTTAATAATTGATTCGTTATTTTGCAATCTCCTGCAAACTGACCACAGAGGATTGCTTGTTAGAGGTTTCGTTTGACATATTGAAAAACGATGGGGATAAGACTGACCAAGCTTGCCGGTTAACTACATGCTTTAACAGGATAAATCAAAGGCAGAAATTTCGGTTTATGCGACACCCATGCACTATACTCATAAAAAGAACACGTAAAATATTCAGTGAACTAAATGAAAACGAGTGCAGATATGTTCAAGAGTTGTAGTCATGACCAATGCCTTATTTCTAAGCCTAAATTTTAATTTGAGACATCTATCCAGAGATGAAGAATCACCTGTCTCAGCCAGACGTTGGTCGTCATGATCTGATTTCTTTCGTCCTGAAAAGAGAACATTGTTGCGTGAAACTTCTCGAGAAGACTTATTAGTAAAACAATCATTATTCATTTGAAAGAAAGCAAATAAAGATTAATCACACATCCTAGAAGCAGGACATTGCCGTTTAACACTGTCATAGTAAAGCTATTTAAAATATAAACACAATATGTGGCGTGATGACAATGATTTAGACTCTGTATTGTTCCTACACTGATGCGACATAATTATTACCACCTTAACTTGCTACTCTGAGACACTACCTTGGATTTGGAAACCCAAATGTTGCAGATGTGTTTTGCTTTGATTGTTAGAAACAAACTGTCATTTGATAAAGAAAATTAATGCAATTCAGAACTTGAAAATATGTTTCATTCTCAATATACCCTACTTTGGTTTAACAGTTTTCAACCACATTTTCAAATAAAACAAAACAATGCTCATTTAATCAATAACAATGAACAAATTGCTTGTGGTCAATGGGTTCCATTAAGTGCGAGAAAGCATCGTTATCTGGTGCCAAGGCAAGTAATACCGCCCACTATACACGAGTGTCAGCTGAAGATCAGTGAATGAAATTCCTGTGTTCTCGACTTGAGATTTGTCTGCTGTGTAGACGATTAATTAAATGCGAGGATTCCTTAAATAAGTTTATAGTATTCAGCCGACGGAGCTGGGAAAGTTACTTTAAGACTGCGACAAGTCTTTCATGGTTCTGTTGGGACCCAGATGAATAGAGTTAGGCTCGAGTCTCAGCCAAGAGTTAAAACCCGAACTCCCAAGATAAAACCCGTTAATTTAGTCAACACTGACCAATTCTCAAATGGTTAAAGTTAGAGTAACTGGAATTGGTTTGCGGAAGGTCACCCCTGACTACACAACTCCAGTGCTACAGACAGACAGAAAGGCAATGCCATTTGTGTTGAGGTCGGGGGTAATACACTGATGTAACATACGTGTATTAGAATCATGACCAGCTCTAGCTTTTATATAATTATGAAAGTATGCTGTTCAGCCGTCTGCGTACAAAAGAAAATATTGCTTTACGACGTTGTATTTTGATAATACTGGCAAGGGAGACGCACTGTTTAGTATGACGTAAAAATGGGGCCGCTGTTTAAGGGTACGTACTTCGTAATGTTTGTGAAAAAAATAATATTCTGATACAAAGAGAACCACGCATTAAAATTGTGTGGAGTTATATAGAATTGGAATCAGAATCCCTTTATCGGAGTGAAGCCAGTACACCGCTGTGGTTAGTCTAAGTAGCCCAGAGACAATTAAACCTAATGCCTGGTACTCGCTGGATATAGATTTAGAGATCATGGCATAATCCAATGTTGAAGTTACAAATTGATGGTGATGACCTCAATAAAGGCCAATTGTCTGCCCATAACGCATCTGCTGACCACACCAGGAGCAGGACATGACAGGCCAATAAGTGATCTGTGTAGAATGGACGCTCATTGCCAATCCGAAAATCGCTAATTTTACAATATCTGGCTGTACAACTTAATTTGCAATATAAATGCTACTTAGTACTATGAGGAATGGGCCAGGGACCACTATCGGAAACACTAAATGACTCATTGATGGAAGCGCTGTGAATAGAAACATATGGGCCCTAAACTATTTGTCCAGCTTTAAGTTTGAAAGCGACAACCCGCCTGCTTTAGGATTAGATGAACTTTAGAACAAAATGGGTTGTATTTACTATTAGAACGCACGTTTAGTGTTGAAATTGGACATGACGGAAGATTCACTACAGACAGAATGGATCTGCCAAATCCTAACATACCCTTTTTATTCAATATCCTTTACTGGGTTGTGCCGTAGAGGAGAACCTTTTATTGACATGGAATACGTGTATTGACTCTGACATCCACTTGTGTTTGGAGTTTGAACCCCAGCAGGAGTCGACGATATTGATCCGACACGAAAGAGTTCCTTAATGGACTTTGATGCTGTCAGAGTTGCTGTCATCAGATGACACCTTACAACTCAATATGGCCTTACAATCTTGCCAAACTCCACTAAAACTAAATGTAATACTTCAATAGTTGTGAAAACAAACTAATCGTCCATAAGCCTGCATTTGGCTAAACAAATTAAATCGATGGAGTAAACTGATTGATTGTATCCAATTTTACAGTTCTAAATAAATACACGTCTTCAGTATAAACGTTTTTTATCGTTTAGACTAGAGATCAGTTTCACTTAATGAAACCACGAACTTTTAAAATATAAATTACGAATACCTAACCCATTTTTTCTTCCTCTTGTGTTTCAATTATGTAAGAACATTGCTATTTTGGTCTTAAACATCGACTGTAACTTAATTAAACTGTTTTGCTTTCGTGACTAAGGTATGAACACTAACAGAGGAAGGTACAGTTGAACAACATATCGATTGAGATCGGATTTACATTGGTGAAAACAAAAATTGCATCAGTGGCTTAGTTGTAAGCGTGATGGATGACTGCCGAATGAGGAAACTGCCTCAAAGTCTGACATTAGTATGTACATAGGACTTGTGAGTTCATACTTGTGTTATGGTCCTGAACGGTGCAAAATCAAGTTCAGTAAACAGGGCGTGTTATTAATAAAACTTTGTAAATTAAAAATCATCCGGATCTTCTGATATCATATCTATCTTATAACCATACAACAACCCACTCCTCCATTTATGTGAATTGCCAATCTGTACTAGTCTATGTCGAGTGATATGATTTTGACTGTATATCATATCACTCCGGCCTGAAGAGTCAGTAAGGAGAAATAGGCATATGGAATGTAGCACCTCTATGATAGAATTAAGGCGCTATATAAATTCATGAATTCAATTCAAATTCATAATTCAAAATCGTTTATTTCGTTTGGCTGCAGTCAATATGAATTTTAAGGAATTTCATCCATGCTTTTGAAAATCGTTCCATCAATTTAAACACTGAACGAATCGCGAGGTTGTGTTTATAATGCCCTTGTGACTGAAGCATATTAGAATGTTAGTAGTTATTGTTGTCAATATCTACACCGACACTAGTCCCCACAAAACTATCGCTTATCATAAAACATCAAGGGTAAATTGATAATTGAAATATCCTCCTGTGATATATGCATTCTGATATTGAACCACAGTCTTGTCTGCACAGCTCAGCGAGCATGTACTGATGCCATGGTGGCCCCAAAGTCTGGGAATCATACACAATTATGATTAAAGACTTTCTACAAGAAGGGGACGTCACGTAGTGAATATTTCTCCCTGAGTTGAGCACGCCTGCCTTCGATTCATCCATCATGATGTGGGCATTATTAATGCTTTAATTCACTGAAAATACACATTTAAAACGAGTCTACACGCCGACGGACTGTTAAGAAGCTCTCACTCCGGGCAGTAGGGATCAAGCACTTCCTAAAAGCATCACTTTGAAATCCTACCACGCCTTGTCAAATTGACTTGGTATATTGAACCTTCTATCAGGGACTGTGAACACATCTGTCTCTTTACTCAGCTTCAGCTTCAATTATTTTCTTACTCGCTACATGTGTTAAACTGTGTAAGCAAATCTAAATGGTATTTGACCAACCCGTTGCTTTAAACTGATAACTGTCTTTTCTGATTCTAACGTCTTCATCTGAAAGGAGTTTCAAGTATTTCCAATTTTCCCACATGCTTGACTTACCTTCAAATTTGTTGAACCGTCATTATATTATATTATATTATATTATATTATATTAAAGTTTGTTTATTGTCGATTAAGAACTTCTTTTAACATAATTTTTTGTTCGCGATTTAGATTCCCCCATATCGTTATCAAGCACAGATGCGTTTTTATTGTAGACAGTGTAACATTCACCATATATTGTATAAACTTGAGAAGATGCTAATTCATAACGAACTAATTTGGTCTTACTTTGATGCCACAAATTAGTCAAAGAAAGCGATGATTATTTCCCGAAGATAATAAGAGAGAATGGGGGTCGGAATTAGTTATTTGAATGAAATTGAACGATGATATGCTTTTGTTTTATTATCAAATATACTACTCAAAAGACGTTAAGGGTCAAACCTGATTTTAGCATAAACTGATATAATCGAATTTGCTGTTTGAAAGTTTGCCGGAAGTAGCCATATTAGCATATTGTAGGAAGGGTAATAATTCATGCAATAGTGTTACCACTGAAAATGTATCAATTATCTTAAGGGTCAGATGAAAATCTAATGCTGAAATTTATACAATTCTAGGAAAATTTGCTTTACGTGAAATGTTCCTCAAAATCTGAAATTCATGATGTATCGGCATGCAGCATTTGCACACATTGATCATGATTGGCAATTTAAACATGGCCACATTGACATGTGACATGTGTCCAAACATGTTATCAAGTGGATTTCAGATGCACTGCTTCTTGTTAATAAAATACTGTTATCACGATGTTTAACCCTAAATGTCTCTTTAGTAGTGTAGCTAACATTGGTTTGATGAACATTAATGAAACATTGATGAAAATGTTGTACTTTGTAAACAGAACTTTGGTTTTCGTAGTCCTCACAATCATTATGAAGTGATTTCAAGTGTAGTTGAGAGAATCAATGTTGGGGTTAATCAACTAGCAGACTGATATTCTCGATAATTGCTCAGCCCCAATACTAATCTGATTGCTATGCACTTCGTTGATAGCTGCATGGACGTTTTCTCTCCGCCGTGTGAAATCAAACTTGACATTTGGAGGCTATCTCTGTTTCCAGTTGCATAAAACAGCTTATTTGCGTAAACACCAATCCTGATGCACGTATCTCACACTGATGAACCAAAGAAAAAGACCAATTTATTTTTAACACGAAATGTGAGAAACTGCTGTTACTCTCTCAATGGAATAAGGTCCCTCTGCAAAGCTTTAATTTTTAAAATGCTGACAAAGGTCTTTATCAATAGCTATTAGCAAAAGAATCACGCTATGCCAATAACATACTGTTTGAACATTGGGTAGCTTACGCTTCTACTGATTGTATCGTGGTATCTGTTTTAGAAATGCAGTAAATAAGAGATCGGTGTAATGTGGGCACACTCATTCAGAGGAGATGCATACAAAATCTAATTTTCTGTGTTCTTTCCAAAGGGTTAGTGATCAAAGTATGCTTTGATCACCAGAGAATTGCATTGGTTTTACTCTTTGTCAACGTTGTTGAAAGAAGGAATTAATGAAAACATCTATAACAGTTTGACGAAGTTTGTAAAGACCAAAGTTGTTTTCGTCAGTATTCAACGGAATAGAATTGTTTTTGAAGAAGCAAAAGAACATTTCATCAAGAGCAACCTTAGCCATACCAAGTTTCATGCCATCTTGATCACTCAAGATCAGAATGCATTCCATGCACGAATGGTATATCTCACCATCATAATTGAACGATTACTATATAGGTTGACACCTAAAAACAAAAGTGTCTTTTAATTGTCTATGTACTATAATCCAATCCATTCAAGGACTGTTTCAGTAGAACACTTTCAAACCGAAAGTAAAAGATGGGATCAAAAATTGAAATAAAAATAACGTATTTTCCTGCATGTTACAAACGGTTAAAGACCCAAGATAGACCGATAGTTAAGCCTTCTAGGACTTTCCGTTACAAAGAGTGTATATCTGGCAGTGTATTAACTGGATATGTGATACTGAAGGGGGTTGTACCAAAACTGCACTTACCAATATTTCCAACATGACTTCGATAATATTGAATATAATTTACATGCATATCTTACAATGAACATTTATACGTTTTCAGACATAGGTATTACAATGAAATTTCATTCCTAAATTTTGAAAATTATAGTTTGTCATGAAGAATGTTTTTAAGAAATAATGAACAATGTCTAACTTACCAGACAGTAGAATGCTGTAGCACAAGAACTGTGGTATTGTAGATATATGTTATACATGTATCATGTTTGGAACTATGTGTTTAAAACTGTATACAAACGATTTCAAGTCTGTTTTAAATGCATGTATTACTGGTATTGTCACTGTTCTAACTGTGCTCTGTGGTTTTGCATGGTTATACAGTCTTAATACGTTAAGTCTTCTATATTTGTTTGATTTGTCAATTATTTATGATCAGTCCAGCGTACCAAAATAGTAAATTATAGATTTCATAGTTTAAATTGTTGCAGATAGTTCTTGTGAGCAAGGCAATACCACTTGTTTGAGGGAAAAGGCTTTCCCATGAACATAATATACTAGCATGTTCAGTTTATGAGATTATGAACCCATACTCTTAATACTGGCACATGCACGTATTAAATACAGACATTAAAGCAGACCGAAAGTCTTAACTGCCTTTTGGAGAACCACAGACTTCCATTGGAAAGTTTGTCAATCTGATTAGAGACCGGCTGTCCATAGTGTGTGATTGTTGACGCATATAAAACTATTTCAAATAATGATTATTTAGCAAGAGGAAGTTATAAATACCAGAAATTACGTCGAACAATATTATTCTGAGGAATGTTTAATCAAGGTTTTATGTGCTGCATTCAGTTTTATGAACACTCAGAGCTTCATTGTATGGTACAGGGCTCCATTGCTGCGAATGCTACATGATGGCAGCTATTATTTCCTGTATTGAACCAGGGAAGGGTCTGGTCAGAACGATTAATACTGGGATCTGTAGCTGAAAGGGAGCATCGTACAGAGGTTAGTGGGAACATAACCGTGTTTTAGTACATATTGTATCCCACCAGGACCTAGCATAAACTGTCTCAATAAATCAATCATACATGTACATTAGGTGTATGCGTGTCTGGTGTCCTTGGCACGTTGAAGACGTTATACCCTCAAACCAGCCAACATTTTTATAGGATTTTGATGCATTCCACTTTGAAGATATGAAATATCCCATGTAGATATACTACATAGAGGCGAGACAATAGCCAACGTATGATCAGTTAGTCATATATCGGCAAATATTGATGGTTTGTTTTAATTAATGAGATGGACATCTGGGTTGGATTCAAAACTTTGGTGAAGGCGTCATATGTTAAAATTGTATGTTTCTTTAGTGATACCTGTGATATAGTTGTAATGTGTGCGGTTCATTATAATTATAGATACTTAGGTTATGTTTGTGGCTTCAAGTTAATACGTTATTTCTGTGGAAATATCTCGTTATTCCCTCCTGCTGGTTTTTGAAACCTTTATCTGAACCTTCAAAGTAATTTATCTTTAGTTTAAAAACAAGTGAAAAAGTGACTGGCCATAATTTCCCAACTTCATTTGAATGAAAACATATTTCATCTAACGAAAATAACAAATGCAAATCCGTAATGAGAAACGTAATAGTCTATGAAGGAAGATATATGTTTGTCCTTACAGCTTAAAATCGATTCATATGACAAGTGCTTCACTTTAGAGATGAAGTGATACGCATACTGAATGTGAATACGAAACAGCCCTGTAAATTAATGTGCTGTTTAATCCCAACAAGGGATGATTCATAATTCGTTTTAACTACATAACAGTTGACAGTGGTTCACAAATCATCATTATTATTATGCAGTGATCTCATTTAAGTTCAAAACATTCAAACAATCCACATTTTCTTCATAATTAAAACATGTAAAAGATCTAACATTGGCACAAAACATGCACAACCGCAATGTCCCTGGTCTCATTATGTACACAGTTGCTCTTGTACACACTTGCTCTTGTTTTTTTAATTTACACACACCTTGTTTCAAATGTGTTTTGTAAAATCTTGCATCTTTCATGCATGGTTCAACCTTGTTTCGATACTCTTCATTTGTAAAATATATAATAAGCAACCCACATTTATTGCAGCAACTAAAGCAACATTCATAAGAAACTCAAAAGAATAAGAATTAAACAAAAGAAATTGAAAAGAAAATACTTTGTACTATGTGTAATGAAATGGCTAATCGGATTATCCTTACCTTGAAAATAACGAGTTATAATTACTAAAAAACAACATTTTCTGATTGTTATCAACATATTATGATAATACAGTGTAAATATATATACATGTCATCAAACGTGCTGCTCGTTGAAGTGAATGAAGACATTTTAGTGAGACTTTACTTCATTGATAGAGGATGAAAATGCACTAAAACATGTCGCCTAGTCAAATACTCACCACGTCAATGAGTTGGGACAGTCTCATACCAAGTCTAATTTCCAACTTGTCAGAGTCATTTCCAATCGGCCGTATCAGTTTGTTATAACCGCTGGTCCCCAACAAGTCGTCATACAGTCTTTTTGCGTTGTCATTAGCATTACAGACAGCTAAAAGTACAAGAAATAAATGTTTGCAGATATCCAGAGTTGTCAAGAAGCCCATGTTATACTGTCGCCAGCATACCGTAGAATATTGCACGTGGCTTGCTTTCTGCTCTTGTTGGCCAGCCTTCACAGGCTATCAGTCGCTGGGCGATACTAGTCGATAACGTAGTTTCTCTACGTTAGATGGCGCCACCTCCTGGGTAACACACGGTTTCTGACGGAAATGAGTTGTCTTCGTTATCATGTTCACCAGTTGAATGAAGAGTGTTCGTCACTATATTAGCCACGGAGGACGCATAAGAAGACAAAGACGACAGCAGCAAAATCTTTCTGGATGAATCCGCTGTGCATTTCATGACTGATTGGAAAGGTCATTTCTTGTCTGATCATAAGCAAAAAATGAAAAACACTAAAGCAGCTTTAATATTAATAAATGTCTTCCAGCTTTTCACAATCTGACAGCTAAATACTTCAGATTTAGTTTGATATTAAATTGCAATGTATCGTGTGCCAATCGTATGCCAATCGTTAAGCAACAGTTCAGAATACGATGACAGTGACTCTGCAGGTTAGTTGCCGGGACTTAAGTCAGGTTTCGTTCAAACTCTTTTGACTGATGTTGGTTGATCCAGTGTACGACAAGACGTCAATAGAATCCTTGTTCCGTGATAAAATACACCAAACAGTATTGATTCTAGCAAGTGGCGATTGAATTCAACTGTTCCTCCTCGGGCTGTGTGACCACTAACAGACTGATGCTAATGTGATATACTGCTCTTGCAATGAAGGTTTCGTCACATTAAAAGTTATGTAATGATATAGCATATACTTTTTTATATTCAGCAAAGAAGTAATTACTTTATTAGACACACATGCAGTATATTTTAAAAACTTTGGGAACAATCATTGTGTGATCACAGCAGTTTGACTATAGTTGACATTTCACTCACTCATGCTAGCTGTAATTCTTTACAGTCAACAGCTAAGCGCACTTGACCAATACGAAAAATTCTTATATATAGATAATGTAATGTAATTTCTTATATCTGGTAATACCTTTCGTTAGCTGGTAAATTAATTTAACGCTGTACGGTGAGATAATACACTGAAATTACTAACTGGTAAAAGGGGATCTTTTAATAGAATAAATTCAGGCACCAATTTAGATTACTTCAGAAACTAACAAACCTTCACACGCACTCCCAATCACTGTATAAAACATAATCTGATATGCAGTAGGAAATATTTGAGTTCTAGTTTGGAGAGCCCCCAGAGATAACTCGTCGGTTCAAATCAATATTTGCGTGATTGGTTACGTTTTGGCGGGTCTAAACGTAATTAAGCAACTAATATAAAAAAATACAAGTACTTAAACGAAGTTACACGCAACGTCTTATCTGTTCAGTTGATGTTTACTTCTGAGATCTCCATTTCAGATGTTTGTGCCTGGAAGCTTCCGACAAGGATGTTCAGTCGGCCATAATCCTGTAAACTAAATGTTGCTGACGATCACATGCGGATGCTTTTCAGTGGGTTTATCATGTTATAGGCGATAGTATCATTTCACTCTTGGCATGTCCTTGCCGAGATGTGAGAGGGGCGAATCTGAAAGTTCAAGTAAGTCTTGAAACTGAAAATGTCACGTTTTACCAATGCTGTCTCACCATTATCAAAGTGGAAAAACTCAAGCTGTCAGCATATGATGCAAGTTACAGTGTCGTCTTGCTGCTGGTTCAGTTCGGTGAGGTAGTGATTTTGGATCTTGTGTGATTTTCGACAATCTGTCAGCCATAGCACCACGATGTCATGGTTCAATCTCTGAAAGACAGGTACCCGGCAGGATTCGAACCCAGGTCTGACAGATTACTGCCACGACACGCTAACTACTGCACTATCCCCTTAACTGCTTCTCGTTTAATACAGACTGGTAAAGATTTCATAGAGTCAGTGAGAAGGAACGGGGCTCCATGAAAATTCAATGTTAAGCGTAGTAGGAAACTAGTTTTTGGCATCTCTTGTTTTCACTTCTCTTTCTACCACGCGTTTATCCATTCTATCAAACATCGTGTACAACACCTTGACGAAAAGTGCAAAGAACAGTATAAAATATCTAAAATCGTCTTAAATACAGTATCATATCAAAGTTGGGAAACTTTGTTTGAACACCGGGGAAAATCGTTAAACATTTATGAAAGGAGATGGATTGATAGTTTAGAAATGATGGGTGTTGATTGAAATATATTTGTACATATTGATCTAAAATATACCTTATTGAAATTCATATTGATTGTTCGTCTGTGTGTTTAATGGTTTAAGTAACTGTAGTGTTATCAGCGCATTTCATGCTAATGATTTTCTCAAATTTAAAAATGTGACGAATAACATAGTCTACAAAACTGTTTGGAGCAAGTTTCAAACACAAATATATAGATTTGTAGGCTTTCATATATTATTTCAAAGGTTAATCAATGCGCACAACTATTGAAATAATGAAACATAACACTTGAACATTTCAGGCCAACTTACTGTCGATACGAAAGTTTCAAACAAGTTATCTCATGGAAGATGAAGAACCATAGGCCGATTAATTTAAAACTGCTTTCATGCCTCAAATTGTGTTTGTTTCATTCCTTCTTGTTACACTGTAAGTGTCCCTGCTATCAGTTGGGCTGTAGCAGAACGGCCAATTGGTTTCTTTTTACCATATATAAACTTGGTGAAGAAACAGTGCAAGAACCTTGGGATTCTGCATGGACATCTGAAACCAAACACCCCACATCTTGTTGAAATTTCCCTGGCAAGAGCTGTCCAATATAAAGTCCATGAATGGAACTTCTCAAACAAAATGGAAATCGATTTTTAAAGAAACATCATTGGAGATTTCTTTAAAGTTGATAAAAGTGCTCTTGATATCCATTTGCACACTCAGTAAAAAAGTTGTGTCTTCGCACATGAGATCTCATTTACCGTGCTGAAGTTAGCCTGTCCACTTAACTCGCCTTCAGTCCACATCAAAGCGGTCCTTGTGTTATATATTAAAGTCTATTGACTGAACGTTAATGTCTTTGCAAATAGAATCTTGTGTTGATGACCAATCTCGTCATCAAAGAATGGAATTAAAGAATCAACATCAAGTTGACAGAGATATAGATTTTTTTCTGAATAGATACTTTCCCATTTATTCGTGTATATTCACTCCTGAAACCGCAGCATATCCCGCATATCAACACACAATCACATCGGATGCATCAACATACCAACGCACACCATCAGTCCCAGCATATCAACTCTTATCTTGTCATCCATACTAACGCATGGAGTCGTTTACATAACCCACAGTCACACACAAAACATCAATACATCCTAGCTCGTACATGACACACAATCACACACAATATATCAATACATCCAATCTCGTACATAACATAATCACACACAAAATATCAATTTGCGCAAATCCGTGCACAAGACATAGTCACACACAAAAATCAATACATCTAAGCTCGTACATAACACACTGTCACACACAAAACATCAATACATCCAAGCTCATACATAACACAGTCACACACAAAACGTCAATACATCCAAGCTCGTACAAAGCACACAGTCACGCATAAAACATCAATATGCGCAATCTCGTACATAACACAGTCGCAAACAAAATATCAATATGTGCAACCTCGTGCAAACGACACCATCACACACAATGCATCAATATATCCAATCTCGTACATAACACACAATCACACACAAAACATCAATACATCCAAGCTCGTCATAACACAGAGTCACACACAGAACATCGATCAATACATCCATGCTCGTAAATAACACTGTCACACACAAAACATCAATACATCCAATGTCGTACATAACACTGTCACACACAAAACATCAATACATCCAAGCTCGTACATAACACTGTCACACACAAAACATCCATACATCCAATCTCGTACATAACACTGTCACACACAAAACATCAATACATCCAAGCTCGTACATAACACTGTCACACACAAAACATCAATACATCCAATCTCGTACATAACACACAGTCACACATAAAACATCAATATGCGCAATCTCGTACATAACACAGTCACACACAATGCATCAATATATCCAATCTTGTACATAACACACTATCACACACAAAACATCAATACGTCCAATCTCGTACATAACACATAACCACACACGAAACGTCAATACATCCAGTCTCGTCTATAACACACAATCACACACAACACATTGATACGAAAGGTCACATATAGACTACCACGTTTCTCCGTCAAACCTAACAAATCATCACAGAGTCCCATTCTATAAATAAAAGCATGCTATCATATGCATGCCTTACACCCATTAAAACATCAAAATCCGCGCTGTCACAGCTCTTACATCCGTTCAATCTTAGTGCAGGCACTAAGCAATGAATTCTCTGTTATGATGACCAACTGATATAATTAACCTAACAAGGTAATAACGAAGTCTGTGTATGTCCACATGACATCATAGCTTGGTGCCTCAAGTCTTCAGTTCAGTCACCGGAACTTCAGCGGGCCAAACAGAAAAGCAACGTCAGAATAATTGGACTTGTAAACCTCTCGGGATCCGTTTACAAATACAACTTCGAACAAACGGTCTTCCGGCCAGTCCCGTGTATTTTAAGCTGTGGCTCTATTTTCCATGGCTTTGGTTTATTTGATCAGCTTGAAGTGTTGACTGAAACGATAAGTTCAGTTGGCAGAGGAAGTGATTGTAAAGAGTGGTGTTTTGACGAGAAATAAATACTTTGTATTAACGAATCATATGCCAAATTTTTGTCAGCACCGTCACGAGAAACGCCTGTAAAGTAAAAAACACAATTTGCTTTGGTCACTTTCATAAAAATTGATCCACTGAATTTTCAAAGATTAATGTTTTCTTCTTCATTTACAAGATACCTAAAAACCTCCTTTTCATGTCATGTTGTTTTCATCTCTTCTAAGTTTGCCTTACAAAGTAAGTATTACTTTTCGCGTTTATTACATCAACAAAATGTTCATGGATATTCATATAAACGGGTCGCATGAGCAATCATTACTGCCGTGTGAAATAGTGACGTTGACCAGTGATACATTCCAACATTGTAACAGGTTGATGTTCCCTTTGGGAGCTCGGTATAGCGCAGTGGTTAGCGTGTCGGTCCAGTAATGTGCCAGTCTTGGCTTCATATCCAGCCCGGAGATTGACCCCTGATGCCGACGTGATGTAGATGACACTGCGGTGATATGACTGAAAGATTGCCGAAAGCAACGTAACATCCAATATCACTCACTGATATTCTCTCTACTCTGTGCATTGATACTGAAGTGGTCGCCGCTGCTGATATACCCGAAATTCTTCATTTGTAGACTGAATGTATCAGAGTATTTGATACACAACCTTGTATCCAATATAGACATTTATGAAATTTCATTTACGGTTACATATCGTTTGAAAACAGATTTTATGTGAACATAGTTTTAACATGAAACAAATATGAACATTTTTAACATTTACAAATAATAAGTTTAACTTGTGTAAGAGACATGTATGTTATTCATTAATGACAGGATTAGCCAGAGCCACCGTCCCAGTACTTCATATGGTCCGAGTATGGAGTAAGCCAAGCAGTATTAAATCCAAGTGACGTTTATGCAGGACGCCCCCTACCACTGACGCCTATATCCTGTGCCTGATTAACCTGTGGCTAGGCAGGCTCACTACATCTGACACTTAACCTCAATTACAGGGGGATAACGCCAACAAAATCGACCCTGATGTTGTAAGCGATATTGACAGCGAGAACTCAAATGGTCCATATGAGGACAACAGCCCTTATCACGAGAATATTTCCTTCCTGTTCTTGTTAGACGTATTTATTCTAGAGGCTGACAGAATAGTTCTGCAGCAAGTAATAGCCTGGCAGTTCTGTTCTGGAGGGTAAAAAGGAGTTATGTATAAGATAGACTTTCCTCAAGACCCTAAGGCTATAAGGGTCCTCAAATATATGTAATATCGAAGGCAAATTATTATTCCTGGGACTATATTGCCGTTCTTAACTGTGCCTGAGGCAGGGTCAATTAGCCAAGCAGAGATTGCTATGGTAGAGTAAGATGTTCGGTTTTCTATGCCTTGACTCAGGGTCTCAAAGGGACATAATCAAAGTTGCGTCTGGATAATCGGTCATAAACCTAAAATACGTTCAATTCGCTCTTATTGTAACA
>JAUELE010006228.1:0-13978 GCA_031471655.1 Diodora aspera
AAAGCTCTGGGGCTTAATGAGTTAACATGCATTAGAAACCTCCAAATCAACAGAGATTTTTTGCTTAAATGCAAATACCAAACTAGCTTACGTTACAAAGATGATGTATACTGTGTTTAATTAGGTTTCATCAATATTTGTGACTGCTATAAGTATGACGTCGAATTCTTTACATACAAACAGACGAACGGACGACTGCTAACAACTCAACTGGTTGAAACAATATGTACATATACAATAGAATGACTGGAAGGTGACAGCAGACTAAACAAGAAGACATTATCGTCAATATTGTCTTCTCTATTTTTTACATTTTAGAGTAACCATAAGATAAAGGGATTTTATGTCGAAAATTCATTTTACTTTTATCTCTAGCAGTACTTTAGTAAAATATTTTGCCTGTATATAAAAATATGTAGGCCTCCTGAAATGTGTTGTTTGACCTGAGTCCTGTGCAAGTGCTGTAGCTCTAATTGACCCATCAAAGATGTCTATTTTCATATTCAGTCAACATTGCTGTGGTGAGACTATGCATCTAACATACATTTTATTCAATATAGCATCAGTACCTTCTGAGAAAGCTGTCTTCATTGCACTACATACGTATTAAGTCAATAAAAGCAATCAAGGGATATAACTCTAAATAATCCACCCAAGGTGCTAATTTACGAACTCAACATCAACATAGTGACAATGTGTGTGACAAATATCATTGATGTAGCTACAATACTTTCCGAGAAAAGCTGTCTAGAGTACAAGTGTGATGGACAAGTGTGACGGAATGACGAACTCGATTCCAATATCCCTCGCTACCACTTCGTGGCAGGGGATAATAAGTTCATTCATGGATAACCATGATATACATGTATAAGGCACTCTCATTTTAATCCTCACAGTGCCAAACACATTTGGAGATGTTTTTTTCAAAGCCATTCACTAAATACCAAAAATATGTTGAAATGTTTGACCCTAGTTTATATAAAACCTTGCTTGATAGCAACACTATTGGCCCATTATATCGTTGAACAGAAGATTCTTCTCTTCTACAGTAACAGACAGAATACCTTTAGTCCTTGATATAAGCTGCACAAACTTCCTGATCCAGTTGTACAACTTCACCATTTTGTCATCTGGAAACAGAAATAATAAGATGATGATCCTGATGAAAATTGATTCAAATTAGTCCTGGCATAAACATATTTACAAAAATTCCCCCCAAAACCGAAACCAAACCAAACCAAACCAAAACAACCCAAACCCACTTTGGTTTTGATAGCGCTGTTGGTTTTGGGTAGTTTTGACCTGATCAAAACCAACTACAGTTTGGCTGGGGTGGGTTTTCTAATTTTACAAGAAACCACCTTAAATCCAAAACCAAACGACAACAAATTTACCACATTTGTCTCTCTTGGGAGTTTTTTGGTTTTGGTTTGCCTCAATCAACAGTGGTTTTGGGTGGCTGATCATTCCTGAAACGACCGCTAGATTGGTTCGGGGGTTTTTTGACAAAAGCTTTTGACATTGGTTTGGGATGATCTTCGAACCACCTTATGGACAGTTTGGATGACCAAAACCAATCACATGCACATTGTTTATGTGTATATTACCCATTACATCAATGTTAAAGAGCGTATCACTCATGCTATTACAGAAATTACAACTTGCAAAATGATTAATTACAACTATTCCCGGGGAGTTATTTTGAACTTAACATGACTGTCAGTAATAGTTCAGTTATATCACCACAATTTCAATCACATCAGCTAGATGCTGAATGCAGATCAATATTGGAAAACGCAAAAGTAAAAGATTCCCCTTTGGCCACCTTATGACCAGTAATGAAACAGTGGGGACCTATTCTTTCCAGCTGACACCATGCCGCTCCCTGGAAATCCCACATGGTAACTATTGTCATAAATATTGAGCTCACCCTTTATTAGCATCTGATGCAATGATGTGTCTGTATCAACCAGAAGTTTTGGATTCTTCTCAGATCTCACCATTTTCCTCACAGTGATTTCCATCAAGGCCGACAACATCTGATCCAGAGACCGACCGCTAAGACCTCGCCACCACTGTCTCAAATCTCTTAGTCTCTTTTGCTTTTGAACACTGCACTTTAAGGTACAATTGAGTGACCCCAAATCCTCACACTTGTCCAAACCGTTCTTGCAGTTGTCCAAACCTTTCTTGCTTTTGTCAGAACAGTTCTTGCACTTGTCCAAATCGTTCTCGCTTTTGTCAGAACCGTTCTTGTACTTGTCCAAGCCGTTTTTGGACTTGTCGAAACAGTTCTTGCACTTGCTCAAACAGTTATTATGTTTGTCCAAACCATTCTTGCATTTGTCAGATGTTTCAACTGTCACTGTAGCAGAATCATCGATGAATAGAATTCCCTGAGAGTTTTGCAGTTGTTCATTCTTAAAAGGAGGTCTGTCTTCTACATTTTCAACCAAATTCAATTTTGATTCTCCTGCTGAATTCAGGCCAGACAAATTTGACACAGGGACACCAGTGGTTATTTCTTTGACAGCATTATCCAGTTGATGTGACTCATTGTGAGGTACGGTATCTTGATGTCTCTTTGTTTTAACATCCCTGATGCCCAAGATATTCTTATCTGGAGACAAAGCTATTCTGTCAATGCAGTCAGGGTTTCCTGACATCTTTGCATCCAAGTCCCAAAGATTATGTGACAAGTTTGTTTTTAGAGATGAATTTAGGATATTGTTACTCTTCCCGTCTACATTGTTCAACTTTCCAAGAACCATGTTTTCTTCTTTCTGGTCAGATAATGATGTTCCAGTACCAGACCATAACCTGGATCTGTCAAAAGACATGTCCACTTTGTGTTCCAAGTCTCCCCTTGATATGGATCCATAACCAGACACCATCTCGTTGTGTTCCAGGCCTTCCCTAGATCTGTCAACAGACACTGTGTCTTTGTGTTCCAAGTGTTCCCTAGACTGGGTTCTGTCAATAGACACTGTGTCTGTGGGTTCTGGGTCTTCCCTAGACTGGGTTCTGTCAACAGACACTGTGTCTTTGTGTTCCAAGTGTTCCCTAGAATGGGTTCTGTCAGTGGACACTGTGTCTTTGGGTTCTGGGTCTTCCCTAGAAGTGGTTCTGTCAGCAGTTACCATCTCTTTGTGTTCCAAATCTTCCCTAGACACAGATCTGACAACAGACACCATCTCTTTGTGCTCCAGGTCCTCCTTAGACTTGGATCTGTCAATAGACCATGTCACTTGTTCCAGGTCTTTCCCAAACTCTGATCCATCAACAGACACCATCTCATTGTGTTCTAGATCTTCCCTAGACTCAGAACCGTCAGCAGACGTAGTCTTTTTGTGTTCCAGGTCTTCCCTAGACGTGGACCCATCAATAGACACTGTCTCTTTGTGTCCCTGGTCTCTTCCTGACTCAACTCTGTCAAAAGACACTGTCTCTTTGTGTTTCAGGTCTTCTCTCGACTGGTATCTTTCAATGGACCCCGTCTCTGTGTTTTTCACACCTTCCATCTTCACATCACAGAACATCAAACAGGAAGTAGCGTCATTTTGAGGAACCAAGGGCTTGATGCAAACTTCTCTCCAATCTGCAGCTTCCACATCAGAGCGGAAACTTTCAGCATTACATCCTATGTCACTGTTTCTCTGTCTGGCAACAGCTTCTCCGTATTGATCAACCAGTTCAGTATCACAGTTTCCTGGTTCATCACTCAAATTTTTTCTCTGTTCAGCAGCAGCTCCTCCTCTGTATGTATTTCTCTGTCTGACATCAGGTTCTCTGTACCAGCCTGCAAATTCAGTCACAAATGTTTCTGTTTCGCCACTAGACCTTTCAACATTACATATATCGGCAAGTTCAGTTTCAAACCTATCAACATTCCACCTGTCAATTCTCTGTCCAACATCAGATTCTATGAATGAGTCTGCACCTTCAGTATCAAAAGTGCCAGCTGTGCTGTCCAGAACATTCAATGACATGTTTGCAAGAGTTAAATCTGGCAACTTATCAACACTAAATGGACTGATCCCTTCAGACGAACATTGAGGACCAAAACCAGCAGGTTCATTACACCCATTCTGAAATATGTCACAATATTTGTTTGATATTTGGCGCTCAGTAGATGCCCCGTCCTTTTCATCAGTCTTCTGATCTCTTGCAGCTGAACTTAAACGTTTATTACTCCAAGCTGACAGCTCAGGGTTGTCAACAGATTCTTCAAAGGTCGAGCTATTCAGAGACTGCAGATCATTGCACTGGGATGGCACAACTTCTGAGGTCTCAAACAATCTTGCTTCAGTTTTGGGGACCATCAGGTCTTTCACTTTATTTTCCAGTTCATCGAGAAGACAAACAGGTGTGCATTCGTACATCTCCCCATAAGTATCAATCAAATTTATGGTTTTATCCTCATTGAGAGTATGTTTTGTTTCTAGTATTTTACACGAGGATAAGAAAGTCTTCTTCGTTCCTTCTTTTCCATTTACCCGGACTGTGCAGCCACCTCCACGCTCCGGGATAAGGAAAATGTCCTCAGTAGTGTCCATCTTTTGATTATCGGCTGTTGCAATTTCGGAATGTGTTCTTTCTGCACCAGAATTCAGATCTTCTGTTCTGTTTATACTTTGAATGCATGGGTTTTCATCAGTTACCCATGTTTTGTTTGCAACAGGATTCATTTCCAATCTTCTGCTTACAGTCTGAATATATGATGTTTGATCACCTGTTTTTGTTTTTACTCCACCACGATTCAGTTCTGTTCTGCTTACAGTTTGAATACATGGTATTTGATCACCTGTTTGTATTCTTACGGCACAAGGATTCAGTCTTGTTCTGCTTACAGTTTGAATACATGGTATTTGATCGCCTGTTTGTGTTCTGCTGGCAACAGGATTCAGTTCTGTTCGGTTTGCATTTTGAATATACGGGATATTACCACCTGTTGATTTTCTGCTGGCAACAGAATTCAGTCCTGTTCTGTTTACAGTCTGAATATATGGTGTTTGATCGCCTGTACATGTTCTGCTGGCAACATGATTTAGTTGTTCTTTTCTTTTTACATTTTGGATGAACGATGTTTCATTAACTGTATGTGTTCGGCTAGCTACAGGATAAAGTTCTGATGTTCTGTTTTCATCTTGAATACATGGCGTTTTATCACATGTATGTATTCTGCCAGCAACAGAATTCAGTTCTTCTGTTCTGTTTACAGTGTGTATATATGGTGTTTTGACACCTATATGTGTTCTGTTGGCAACACAATTCAATTCCATTTTGTTTATATCTTGAATACATGTTTTATTGCCTATATGTGTTCTGCCAGCAACAGAATTCAGTTCCGTTTTGTTGACATCTTGAATGCATGGTGTTTTATCATCACCTAGTGGCCTGTCAGCAACAGCATTCAGTTCCGTTCTTTTCACATTTTGAATACATGTACTACCGTCAAGAGGATTATGTTCTTGTGGAACACTTATCACACGGACTTCAGGAAGGCCAAACCTTTGTGGTTCTGCATTTACAGTACTGGTAATTTGTTCAAACACTGAATCATTTTGAGGAAGCGTTTCTTGTATGACAATGTGATTGTCTACTTCTGATTCCATGCTGTCCTGCTGGAACCCTTCAAGAGAGTTTGTTGATCTGGATGACAAAACATCTTTGGTAGAAACATCAGTATTCGTGCCCAAGGACTGTACAAGTCTGTACACAGTCCCATCCTCCCCAGTGCAGTCGAGAACCTGACCATTCTTCTTAATTAGCAAGATTCCCATCGGCAGTTTGTCATTTGATGTTACCATGACAACCTTCTTACATTTTTTCTCGTCTTCGGGATGATGCACTGATTCAGGATGAGTGATTGCAGGGACATCTGGAACAACCATTCCTCTGTAGTCTGAGTCACGGTAAATACTGAGGCTGTCAATGGACTTGGTCTTGATAGATTGATCATTTCCTGAACATTTTCTGATTGGCTTCGGCCTCTGTTTTGTCTCAAAAGAGAATTCTGTGGGCATGAAGATTTCCTCATATTTCCCTTGAGCTAGGAGAGGCAGGATAGGATTTCGGTAGAGGAAACTCGTGTTATTTCTCTGCCCTACAGAGAAACACACAATGTACCTTAAATCTTGCATAGAGCACCACACGTTTCCGGTCAAGATATCAGGAGGAAAGCGAAGACACTGAAAGTTACGTACAACCCATAACGGGGCTTCGTGAAATGAAATGCTTAGACTAGAAGCAAGCTCAACAAAATTCTTCCATGGAAAATTATACAAGAGGTTCACAAGATGAAGGCAGTTAATATTAAGTGTATCCGAAACATTTTGGCCCCTGTAAGCTAAAACATATTTCTCAGACACCTTGATAAATCCAATTCCAGTGTTGCTTCTATCGGTGTCAAAAAACCCTCCTGCTCTGGGTTCGAACGCTTGATAAACAGGAACAACCCACCTTGAGCAAACTTGGCATCCAGATTTTCCTGATTTTTTCCCATCCAGTATACACACTGGGCACACATAATCATCACTTTGCTTAAACTGTTCCACCTTTGGACACACATGTCCAAACTTCAATACAAACCACGGAGAGTTCGACATTTGTTTTATGAAATCACTTCCATCCTCCAAAGCCATCACTTTATAGATAGTTCTGAGCACATCCAGACTGATGCAACATCTATCTTCTTGGTTGGGAACATACCCTTTCTGAACCAAGAATTCAATTTCAGTTTCCGTTAAGTTGTCACTGTGATCAACAAATTTGGACAGCTGCATAAATGGACCTCCATTTACCAACATCTTTTGATGCTTTAACTGTGACACACTTACAAACAACTTGCCAAGCAAACCTTTCTTAAATATGACAAGTTCATGCCCACCAATAATAGCAAGAGCAATGTGGGGTAGGTACTTCTTTGGCATATGGTGAGAGAGTTCTATTTCTTGTGAAGCAGCAAAGATCTGTTCCACCCCTATGCATGAACAAAACAGCTTCAGAATTTCCTTTTCCACAGATATTTCAATATGTTGCTTGGCGTCTTGTTGAACATCCCCAGTTGTTTGAAAAACAGTATTAGCAAACTGAGACTGTTCAGTGACATGGCCTGTTTCCTGTGTCAGCATGGAGAGCTGTGTCAGATCCGGTTGTAATACCCACGATTCTGTCAAACCATTCTGACCCACTGGATGAACATTGTTTGTGTTTTGCAAATGTATAATAAACATATGTGAACAGTTTTGGAAAGGTCCTTGTGATGTGGATGGGTGATCATGTTCTTTCACAGTACTTGTAATGTTACAGTTCGTATCCATACTGGCAAAGGGTTGTTGATGATGTCTCCAATCTTCAAACGCTTCACCTGAAAAATGCAATAGTAAGTGATATCACCTTTTAAGAACGAGTTCAGTAGATTGTTTGGATGTATAGTAGGCAATCTTTCAGTCATAATCCAACTGGCGTCAGCTGAGTGCGGGAGTTGAGTTGAAACGTTTTACATTGCAAAGGCAATATTTCAGCCATAACGCAACATCAACTGAAAAGACAGATCATAAAAGAGATTGATAGAAAGGAAAGTGAAAGCAAAAGATCCCATTTCAGTCGACTTGTACGACAAGCATTGGGTTACTGAGGTATTCTATCTAAGTGACACCACATCACTCCTCGGAAGCTCCTGAGTGCAAGAGAAAAGCCTGCATCACCAGTGGCAGCTCGATAATTTGATATGGTAAAACCTGCAAGCTATGGCTGGTAGTGATGAACCAATGGTGATACCACAATGTGGCAGTGCACCATATGACCACTGCAAGTATAAATATATGGACTAGTGCACAGAAGCATGCCAAGCCCCTTGCAGCAGGAATCAAACCCATGACCCTCACTGAGCTACCTCCCAACCCCCTTTAATATGAGTTAATATGAGTTGAGATACTGTTTTACATTGCACGGGCAATATTTCAGCCATAATGCAATGCGATATGCAATGTGCACACCAAGGGTAAGATAGTTTATAAAAAGATGTAAATAGAAGCTCAAATAAAAGATCTAATATTAATGCACCCAGGTATTGGTTGCTAAAAATATATCAGGAAACAACTCCTCTGCGACTGAACATGTATTTGTATACAAATTGTTAGTTTATGTTGTTTCTAATGTAACTGTGTGCAATAAAATTATGTGATTTGTCAGTACTGATTCTGCTGGTCCCTGGCACCGACCAGCTTCAATTTTACTGTCCACAGATATTAATTTTTTTGGTCTAGGACCTAGAATTTTCGGTTAATGGAAAAGACTGTCGCTGTAGTCTTTTTTCACAACACCAATGTCCTAACAATGCCTATAGTATTGTTGAAACAATAGCATCTCTCTCTCTCTCTCTTTCTCTATCACATACACACAAACACACACATTTTCAATTACTTGTAGTAGGCCCACACAGCTGGACCATGAAGATTTTACACATACTTCATTAAATATTATGTATGCTTCATTAAGTTTACATGAGCATTAAGATACCTGATTTCAGTCTAAATCAAAGTATCCCACCCCCCCCCCTTAAAAATGGGAAATTGATTTAGGAACATCCAAAACAACAAAAGGCATAACTACAAACTTTGAGGCAAAAAATTAAACAGTTTTGGAGTTCTGCTCTGTAAACGAAACCTACAAACTCATTTTCAGCCTTGATAAAAAAATTTGAAGAAACATGCCTCGCTAAATCCACCCACATCAGATGCTAGGGGGATAAAAACACAAAAAAAACCCACAAACAATTCATCAACGGATTCCTGATCTCTCCCAGCAGGTCAGGAGCATTCCCAGTTCTGGAAGACACAACCTCCCTACCAGGGCCGATTTTCAGAGCCAGGGACAGATGATCAGGCCAAAATCAAAATTTAGTTTGTTTGCCCTTTCCTAGCAGTCCGACCCATTATAAAAAGCCCCTACAAAAAATATTTTCTCACTACTTCCAATATGTTTTAAACTCTTGCAAATGAATTTCCGATATTATAGATATAAATGTTTTGGTGTTTTATCACATATAACCAAAACAAAATCAGAATGTGTGACTAGGCTATTCTTCCGGTGACTTTTCTTCCCAGACAAATTAAATTGTAACTTTTTCCTGCAACTCTTTTTTGTGACAACTTAATTATTGTTCATCTAATTAAGACTAATTTACAACTTTTATTCTTTGTATCCCCTCTCCACTTTTCTTTAATCATTAATAGCTCAATACCTGTCTCTCAAAAATTCGCTAGGTCTCCAAATAGATCTGCTTTATGTCACATTGTCAGTAATCTTAGAGATTCTAGATCATTTTTTTTTCTTGAGTTAGATCATCTATGTGGGAATCTTTGTCGGTGTTTTCTTCACACGATGCAAAATCAAACAAACATGAAGACATTTCCAAATTAATCTTGTCTTGTGATTGACAGCCTACATGTGCGACATTATTTGGAACATTCCAGGAAAGTTTGGTACACCAAAAAGAACAGTTCTAAACGCACACCGTTAGGCACGAGTTATCTGTCCTTGTTGATGTCGTTAATCTACCGTAAATGGGTCGTGTCGTCAACACGAGCTGGCAGTCTAATGTTGAATGACAACTTGCTGAAGGGAAAGTAAACAGCAAAGTAAAACTGTCCAGCCATGGACGAACCCATGGAAGAAATGCAACCAGATTCCACACAAGAAACTCCAGCAGAAACGAGGAAATCGTGTACACCGCTGTTGCGGCCAGGGAGTATGGGTAAATCAGACACTTCTAGTTCTTGACAGTTCGTTGTTGGCCCAGATCAAAAAAGCGATTTAAAGTTACCTTTTGTGGTTTTGAGTGAAAATTGATCGTTATGTATAAAGCCTACAAATAGGTTTAAAGCTTTCAGTTTATCCTTACATGTTTTGTCGTCTTTCCGTTTCAGTGATGATGACACTAACACAAGAGGATTACCAGAATGAATACTGGCCAAAACTTCAAGGAGCAATTGCACAACTGCTGACAATGGACCCTGGAAGTTACATACCTATATCATATGAACAGATGTACAGGTGACAAATCATCTCCTTTATACATAAAAATAAATCAAACATAATGCCCTCGCTAACGATGAGAGTGTAATAGTGTGGACTGTGACCAGGATGTATGTACAAATGTAGGCTACAGGTGACAAATCATCTCCTTTATACATAAAAATAAATCAAACAATGCCCTCGCTGGCGATGAGTGTGTAATAGTGTAGACTGTGACGAGAATGTAACGCCCAAAGCATTTCCACCTAAACTGTCTCAAGTCTATTTAAGATGGCATGATCGTTTCTGCTACTTGTTTCTCCTGTCAGGCTTTTTGTGCCCTAAAATCCACATTGTGTGCCCTAATGTCAGAAACTTGAACTTGAACATCATTTTGCACTACGTAAACTTCAGTTCCCTTAACTATCATTAATGTCATCCAATGAACATCAACTGAAACTCTTCAGCATGTGTTTGAGCAAACAGTGACCGAGAAAATGTAAGAATAAACACAGTTTTTTGTTGTGCCATAATTTCTACATTTATTTGTCACATATAGTATATAAGTTACTGTCCAGTAGCCACACACATTGTGGGGATAGTTAGGATGGTGAGACTGGTGACAGCTTGGATGGTATTCACCACTAGTATTTAATACCTTTGATTCTCTGAGTGTTCATGTTTTACGTCAAAGAGTCATTTAGCCAGGGGATGGCGAACACACACTTATTTTTGGATCATTTGGTTGAAAGACTGTCAAAGCAAGGTTGAATCAAGAATCACCTGCTCGCCCTATAATATTTGTAGCCTTAAGTGTAATCTGCAAATTCATGGTTGTGTATGCCTCCAGAAGAGCGTCATCATGCTATCATAAGGCTGTGGCTGAAATATTGCTCATGGCGTGTCAAGCAACATTTTATTCATTTATTGACTCTAAAATTTGTTTTTGAATTTGACACTTTATATGCTTCTGTAACTCAAGTCCTTTTTGATGATTCAAGAGGTCTTCTCATGTTTCAGCTGTGTGTACAAGTGTGTGTGTAAACAGTTTTCAGAACAGCTCTACTCTGATCTCTTGTCTCTGATGACCTCCCATGTTCAAATGCTGAACAAACAACTTGGTGATAATGTAAGTACCAACCATCTATAAATAACTAATCTATTTCTGGCTAGTAGGAGCCCAGTAACCTTACGCTTGTTGTACAAGGTGATTAATTAGGGATCCTTTGCTTTCACATGTCTTTCTGTCAATCTTGGTGACTTTCTTTTACCCTGTGGGGCTTCTGGAGAGTGATGTAGTGTCACTTAGAAAGAATGGGCCCCAGTAACCAGGGCAACTGAAATAGGATCTTTTGCTTTTACTTTTCTGTCTCATTCTCTTTTGTGGACTGTCTTTTTCTGGCCTTGCACATCACATGAATGTGCTGCATTATGATTGTAAATTAAATTGATTATATTTTCTTGCTTCGTTGTCTTTCAGATGGAAGACACCAAAAAGTTTATTGAATGTTTTTCGTTTACCATGCAACAGTATCTCCAGGCACTGGCTGTTATAGTTCCTATTTTCAATTACATGGTGAGTAGTTTGTGTTAATTATAATAATAACGATGATTAAGCCAGTTATAACTTATATCACACCATGGCCGTGGAATAGCGCAGTGGTTATTAGCGCATCAGCCCAGCAATCTGCTAGCCTTGGTGGTTGTGTTTCGTGTCCTGCCCGGGCACCTCTCTTACAGCCCTGACACCGACGTAACGTTTGTGAGACCATGGTGATGTGGCTGAAAGATTGCTGAAATCATGTAAAACCCCAAATCACTCAAAAAACCACACCAAATTCCCCACCGCTAAGGTGCTTGCTCAAAGCACTCCACATCATTACCCTGGGCATTGAAACAATGTGCAAACAATAGCATTTCTCAACTCCCTAGGGAGCATACAACCTAAGCTGTCTGTTATGTGCTAAAGGGTGTTCATATAATATAGGGTTTGTTGGGTAAAGGAACTTGAGAATTTGATTCTACTTTGTGGGGGGTATCTGTTGTATGCAAACAACACTCGTAGTAATGCCAATCTGGTTTAATCGCCCTCCAACCTTTCAACCTGAACAGGTCTACTTACTTGCGTATGTCCTGGAGGGGCACGGGATGGTGCATTGGTCCAGCAATCTGTCAGCCTTGTCGGTTGTGGTTCGAGTCCCACCCAGGCACCTCTCTTTCAGCCTGGAGAGACAGGAGCCCCAACATGACGTTGGTGACTCCGTGGTGATATGGCTGAAAGATTGCCGAAAAACACGTAAAACCCTAAATCACTCACTCACTCGTATGATCTGGATTTGGTGCCATGTGATGCTAAAGCTGATAGATTGCTGTCAACCCCTTAAGTCCACTATCACTCATGTGAACAGAAATAAGTCAGCTTACTTTCGTACAACCTAAGTTTGATGCCTCATTGTCATGCAGGCATTGGATAGTGCAGGGGTTAGTATCTTGGCCCAGCTATCTGCTAGACTAGGCAGTTATGGTTTTGAATCCTGCCCAAGTATCTCTCTTTCAGCCCAGCACTGACATGATGTAGGTGACACCTTAGTGATATGGCTAAAAGATTGCAGAAAGTCATGATAAACTCAGTCCAAAATCAGCCACTCACTTAGTGTGGTGCGCATGCTATAACTGAAAGGTTGTTGAAACCCCTAATAATTGAATATCACTCTCTCATCTGAGCAGAAATTCCACACTTACATTTTTCCTACAGAGATAAGAATGAAATAAGAAGAATTATTTTGTTTAAAATATAAATGAATGTTGTCCAAGTACTGTATTTCTGTCATGGTTTAAATGACTTTGTTCGTAACAGTGCAAGTGTACTTTTCCTTCTTTGTTTCAGAACCGTTTTTATGTAGAAAATAAGTTAAAAAAGGACTTAAATGAAGAACTTAGACGCTTATTTCGCATACATGTTGCTGATCATCATATTGACAAATTACTACGTAAGTACAATTGATATATTTCTGAGATATTTGAAATTGCACTCTGTAGTTAAAGGATATTCATTTAGAAGCAGCTATATTTATTGGGAGAGTTTTGATGTCTTAATGTTTGGTTTGGATCCATAAGTTCAGCTGTCACAATGGCCATCTTTCTTGTAGTTATACACAATAATGTTAAATACTCAAAATGCAGTGGGGAAGGGGCTCTACCTTCCTATGTAATAATAATAATAATCTGCATGGAAATTCTTTTTCCCCGTATATTATATATATGGGTGATTGTCGCCATCGAGCAGCGTCAGTACCCGTTTTCAGCTGGGCGGACTGGAATAAGTGGAGTAAAAAACCTTGTCCAAGGGTACAACACCGGGTGCCACAGGCCAGGATTGAACCCACAACCTACCCATCGTCGGATCACGAGTCAGTCACCTGTTGCTCAAGGCTACAGCACTCCTCCTATATGCTCCATCTACTTCAATGTCAGCCCAGTAATCTGCCACGCTCGATGGCTATGGAACTGAATCCTACCTGGGTACCGCTCTGCCCATCCTCGAAATCCAGGCTATAATTAACTACTGTCCTCATCCGTCACATACCTTGGACCCACTCCTTGGACCCACTCCTATTACAAACGATCGTTTCGAGGCGAGCGGTTTGACCAATCAGTGAAGCTTCTATAGCAAAAGCTGGCGTCCAATCATGTGGCGTGTCTCTCTTAACAATCGGCGAAGTAAAGACGTATTCGTCGCCGATATATCCACCCTTCGGGAGGCAAAAAGCGACGTAAAATAAGCTGATTTTTAAGTTAAGTAAAGACGTTATGTGTTTAAATTTATCAAGAGTCACTGCTAGTGCAGTTATGTGACATTTGATTGAATATCTATATTTAGCATTTTGGGACTTTCCATTCTCGCAAAACGATCGTCGTGAATAGGAGTGGGTCCAGGGTATATGACGGATGGAGACAG